>JACXGK010002522.1:0-36513 GCA_016801125.1 Novumbra hubbsi | reverse complement strand
CGGTGCGCGCCATAGCACCCACCGCGGCAACGCAAAAATCATGAGATTTGGCATAATAAATGAAGACAAACTGGCGGTAGCACTGCTCCTTCTCCCCACAGGCTCGCCTTCATTATTCGCTTAACTTGCCGGAGAAAATGACTTAACCCTGACCTGTGTATTATGTCCCATATTCACTCCAGATAAAAGCCTTTTTACAGCGCACAACAATTTATATTCCGGCAAAGAGGCTCCTTTTCTCTGTCAGTTTTCCAATCTCCGCTCCTGAACACACGTCATTAAACTTGTCGTGCCTTCCTGTATTTGTCCATCAGTCCTTCTTTTTACATAAAATCTGGCAGCATTATTCTGGGATTTGATGGCATCCACTCATTTTTCCCCCATGGAATCTTTGATTGGAAGAAATATAGCCAGGCTGGGGCTATCTGCTCTCTTCTGTGGAATCATGCGCTTGATGAAATAGTGTTCCCCCAGCAAGCATAATAAAAACAGACTTGTGCATTACAGGGGGCTCTCAATCTGCCATCTTGGCCAGTGGAGTGACCCCCCCCCCCCCGCCTTCTGACAGATTTGTATAGTTATCCCAGCAGATGAATGGTAGGGGGTGACCAGGTGGGGACAAGGGAAGCACCAACTGCTGGGTGACCAACATGACTGCCTGTCTGTTGTGAATACCCAGGTCAACCAGGGGCTGCTAATGGAGAACTGAGCTCTGTTAACTCCTGGCCCTTCCATATGTCCTTATGGATACACACAGGGGCCACACAGATAATACACCGAGAAACACGCTGCTTTTCAGACTAAAAGGTTGCAAGATGTATTGATGTTTGAATTGATGGGCATGGTCTTTCTTGTGGGTTTTTACTTGGTCCTATTTATTGATGTTGAGTTGGCAACACATACTACCATATATCCTGACTCACTATAAAGGCTCTGTGGAGAGAGGAGCTTATTTCATCAAGTGCTCATGTCAGTGTTGACACAGAGAGGAAGTATCACTCTCTGGCAGATGTCACTGGCAGGGTGGTTGTGTTAGTACTGACACAAGTTGGAGATATCAAAGGGGGAGATACAAGCTCTGGAGACGTAGGTAATATCTGGCCTGTCCCTCTGGCTGATTGACATGTCAAGCCTGCCTTAATTAGGACAGGCAGATATCACTAACTGTTTGCAACAACTTATCAGAAACAACATGTTTCCAGTCACAGAGAAACAACAGACACTCACATTTCTTGTTTTCCTCCACAACAAAACAATACTCCCGAGGTCTGTAGAGAAGCTTTTCAGATGATGTCGTTAATAGCTTCTGTCACCTGTGGACCCAAAGACAGGATTGTTTGAATCCTCATGAAAGAGCTGTGTTGACTTTTGTTATTTTGTTTATGTTGGTGTTTCCTGTCACGCAGTGGTTCTTTTAAGAAGCAGTGACTTAAAGCTACAACCCCAACAATAATAAAGTAGTCGTTTATCTCTGTATTCATATTGCTATTGATGCAATGGAAACACTCATAAACTCATAAAGAGTTTTGGAGAAAATGTCTGACCATCCATACAATTGATATTGTAGTTTCAAGCATGACGTGAGGAGTGTGACGGCTGAACTATGTAGCAATTACACATTTAATTAAATGGGAGTACCATATATTACACATTTATAAGTCCAACAAATGAAGTGCCGCTAAGGAATCCGGCTTTAATCAACAATGATGACTACAATTGTAGGCCTATTACAAGGAACTGGAAAATGGCAAGATGATTTTCTTTGATGAAAATTGTTTTGACCTTGTCAACATTATCAACTTAAATCAGGTTTAACGCCAGCAATGTGACCAGAACAAACAATGATTATGGGACACATTGTATGAATCGGGTCTTGTTGTGGGGCATTTCCTATCAAAGCGTAAGACAGGAAGCCGTGTTGAGTGGCTACAGGCTGTCCCCACACCTGGCCTCTTTCCGGCAGACTAGTGCAGAAGAAAGAATGACAAATATTGAATGAAAAAACGTAGCATGCAACTCATTTGTTACTGTGTTAAAGTTTCACAAGGTCGTTGGGAGAGGCGTGTTAACACAATACCTGAATACAGATTTGTTTCCTTGTTCTACAAGTCACGGAGCCCCAGGTCTTTAAGCAATCATTATTACCATACAAATAGACAGACCTATTTAACAACCCTCTTTTTATCGCATAACACTTATTCTTTAGTGTTGCTCCTTGAAAGGCATTGAAATGCAGCTCCGTTTTTTGCTGGGTAGCGTCTATGGGTTGATAAAGGCTCAGAGCAATAGACGAAGCAAGGCTGACATCTTCTTAAGAGATGATAGGGAAGCCAAATCAAATAGAATGGAGCAGTCACTCTTTTCACAGATAGGTAGCTCATTTCTGCTGGCTGGGAGTTTGCATCCCTAGTGGCTCTCTGTCTGGGAAAGATAGCTCACTCGGACTCCATTCATTATTTCATTCCCTGTCCCTCTTTTTACATGTTAGGCTATTTCTTTTTGGCTTTAATGAGTTGCATATTTTCCATTTTTGATGAAATCTTGGAATTTAGATTTTGAAACAATGCTTAATCACGTTCTTTTTTCATTCATATGAGAGGCAAAAATCAATTAGTTTTATTAGACAAAGCAAATTGTAAATGAATGGAATGGGTAGCATTTAGAAACAAAAGATCCAGAATGGCCTAGATAAGTGTTATTCTTGCCCCTTGAGGTAAAGCATGTGGCTTCGGTTATTAAACACCTTAAAAACATTGGCCCACTAATCCTGGCACCAAAAAAGTAGCAGTGTCAACAATTAAACAGAAGTAATGGTAATATTTTAAACATCATGTTAAAAATACTTGATAAAACGTAGCTATATTCCTCACTGTCCCAGCTGGAAAGGAATCATAAACTTCTTCAGGTATCAGGAATACAGCTGTTGAATCACAGGTCATTGGAGCTAAATAGTGCAAGTGCTGAATGAGGGTGCCCTGGCTAAACTAGAATAGCCGTCTGAACAGAAAAGTTTACAATGTTTCCATATATTGTTTATATTTCCATATGATATTTACCACGTTCTTTTACAATATCTATTGGTCATCACAGACATATCTGACCTTTAATGCATATTTTTTCTTCCTGCATATTTACTTCCAGTAAAGTGCAGTCCTCTCTGTGGAAGAGCTGCTGGTTACTAGGACTTGCCCCAAGTTCTCTCACAGACTATTTACTAACTTAATCAAGCGTTCACAACTTTACAGGATTTTCAGCTTGGCTCTTCATGAAGAGCACTTTGCTATCATATCCCACACATTCCTGACAAGCCCCATTGAAAATTATTTATAAAAATTAACTTCTCTTGCAGGGTGCTCATTGAAAAGAAGAATTACATGAAAGATAAAACACTTTATCTCCAGTGAAAGGCTAGACAATGTACATTGAGAAATTGGGAAGACGGGACAAACAATGAATATTAAGTGCCTTAGAATCTAAAGCTGTCCTGCCGACTAAATTGAAACTGTATATCCTGAGGGGGCAAGTTTTCCAAATTGCTAATTACTGCCTCTGAAAGGGGGCTTTTTCTGATATGTTTGCTTGTGAAAGGCTGGCACTTAATGAAGCAGTGGCAGACTTTTTTTTTTTTTACTTCCCCTCTCCGGCTTTCAGGCCTCTCCGTGGACTGCCTCCCAGGCCAGAACAATGATAGGCCCAGGAGCCCAGCTCTCCCACAGGCCCGGTGAGAGGAAGCCGGGGGCTGGGTACTGAGGGAGCTTCTCGGCATGCTGAAATATGGAGGGGACAGATAAGGTGGCAGCGGTACAGAGAGGGCCTCTCCCAAGGGCCCAAGGGGAAATTTGCAGTTATTAAGAGGAAGATGAGACAGATTAAATGGCTTTTGTGCTCATTTTTTTGCGGATACTTTCCTCTTTTTTTGGCTTCGTCTGAGGGATGAAAGGAGTGGTAAATGACTATTCGCTTCATTCAGCCACTTCGGTTTGAGTAAAATTTCCATTATTGCCAGTTGTTATACATTCTGAAACCACTTTGTTTAAAAAAAGTATTAACATATGTAATACATTTAGAATTGGTCTCTCTCCACACAGAAGAAACAATGTCACTTTGACAGACGTTTTCGGCAAACTACTAGAAATACTTTTTTTTATATATTATTAGCTTACATTTAGGCCCATCAATTGGTTGCCTTGTCAATAAAAAACTGAGTGTTCACTGTTAGACACAATTATTTTGTTGCTTTATTGTAAGATGTGCATAGTCAGGTTTCTGCAAAAGGAGTAGCCTATGCGCAGAGCTCAATCTAGAGAAAAGAAAAAGACAGCGGGCGGAAATGACTTCATTCGTGTGGCAGTGGGGCGGAAGTACGTATTATGTTTACAGCTGTGAAAACAAAACAAGCAGGAACTGCGGCTGGTGAGTGGAAACCTCAGCATTGTTACGTAACATAACGATATAAATTCTTTGAAAAACGGAGCGTGTCATTTCAGCGGTCTTTTTCATATCAAATGTAGTAACAACGATTGTGTCACTGTATTAATATAGAAAGCATATTTTCGTTAATAAACGATAATATTTTTGGTGGGGGTTTCTCAGCACATTTTACAACACAACCAGTCTATTACTAGCTAACATTGTAAGGTTTGGAGTATTTAAATCAATCATATTTGTAGAACGACATTTACCTTCGAGTTTACCGAAGTGCCGAAGGTTACATACAGTATATTACATAACAGTTTTCTACTACGGTATTCCACTTGCCTTGTTGGTTAATTCTGTCCTCTGTTTATTACTACCTATTGATAAAAGCATGAGATGATATTAAGTACGGGTTCATGTATAATTTCCAAGTTTTTCCAGTCATAGATCTGCCGTAATAGTTTATGAGTGAGTTGTGAGTAGATTTATTCGGTAGTCAGTGTGTTATGCCACTGCTGTGTTACTATGGTTAGTGGACTGTTCACGGAAATCTGTAAATGACCTTAACACAATTCACTAGAAAATAATGACATTTACCCCTATACCAATTTAATAACTTCAAAAACCATTTACCTTTTGATAGTTAGATGACAGGCACGCAACAAAATAACACAGTATGCTTAAACATGGAGCGTATTTACCTTGGCCTTATGGAGGGTTTATGGAAGGCATAAGAACAAAACATTGGTTGTTCAATTTCAATCAGTCAGCATTTGAGTTAAATTAGGCTTTAAGCAACATAAGGTCAAACCTCTTCATAAAGAATTATGATTTTACAGCTGCTTGTCAGTGATTAGCTGAGTGTACAAGTTCAGACCAGCGGCCCCTTCCACTCCCACTCTAAAGCGGTGGCAACTCTAAAGCGGTGTCAACGCTAAAGCAGTGTCAACTCTAAAGCAGTGTCAACTCTAAAGCGGTGTCAACGCTAAAGCAGTGTCAACTCTAAAGTGGTGTCAACGCTAAAGCAGTGTCAACTCTAAAGAGGTGTCAACGCTAAAGCAGTGTCAACTCTAAAGCGGTGTCAACGCTAAAGCAGTGTCAACTCTAAAGCGGTGTCAACTCTAAAGCGGTGTCAACTCTAAAGTGAGTGTCAACTTCCACATACTCATTCTATTCACGTGCCAATCAATACTAAATCAATATTTACCTGCATTCCTTTCCCGTCCTCCAGCAGCACGATGGACGAGCTGGTGCACGACGTGGTTTCGGCCCCGGAGCAGACCTCGGAGCAGACCAAGCTGGAGGAACTCTGGGAGGAGATGGTTCTGAGCCCCCTGCGACAGCGAAGGCAGATTCGCCGGCGCCGTGGCCGCAAACGCCGCTGCGACTCCGCCCTCCACCCGCTTGAGCGCAGCTGCTGCCTCAGCGAGGCCTCCGGGTCGAGCCTGGACGAGGCGGCCAAGGACTGTCGGGAGAACGCCGCCCCGGCCCACTCCGCCGGCGCCGCCAGCTACAGCGACTCGGACGACGTGGTGGCGGCCAGACGCTGGCCCGCCTGCTCTGGCGTCGAGGCCCAGCAGCCCCCCTGGCCCGAGTCGGACTCCTTCACCGAGAACACCCCCGGACGGCCACTCAGGAGGAGGCGGAAGGTCAAGCGCATGACCTCCGACGTGACAGTCAGCCTGAGGCAGAAGCTGACCGTGTCCGGGGCAGATGGCGAGCGGAGTGGGAACCGCAGGTCATCCAAGAAGCAGCGCCTTTCCAGGCTGAAGAAAGGGGCCGGTGGATGGGTGGGAACGGACAGGAGGGCTGATGGGTCGGGCCTTAGGGCAGAGGAGTGCTGGAAGGACAGGATTCCTCTGGTTCTGGAGGCCAAGGAGCAGCGAGAGGCATCTGATGAGAACATGTCTGAAGGGTAACGTCCTAAACACTTTGCATATTCCGTTGCTTCACTGTTTTTGCAATTTGTCAGAGAAAACATCTGGTTGGATAAATGGCCGTAAACATTTAAAGTGTTTAAAATAAATGCCGGGAACTTGCGTTTGCATTTCAAGAAATTTCAATCAAAAGGTATTTGCCGTGTTGTAGTCTAACTAGACGTTGGTGCAAGACCAGAGGAAGCGGATCGTTTTTTTGTACGGTTTTGGAGTGCGGGAAACTGTCCCCTCTCCTCTCTCCCTCATACTGGCTTACCTGCTCACAAGTGAACTCTTTGGTCTGTTGCATGTAGGATATTCAGCTCTGCTCATTGATAATGGGCCATGCTTTAAGGGTGTTGTGAGATATTACGTGCCAAGGAATTGTGAGATGTGGCGTGGTACGGCTTCTGATTACCAGACAGGCCTACAGTTTGCCAAGCTGTGGCAGTTGCCTGGTGGTCCAACCGGCTGCTGTGCCCTTTCCCCCTCAATCCCACACCAGCTCACTAGAAATAATGCACACCTTTGTGTTCTTCTAAGCTCGTTGGTGTTTCCTAAATCTGAGGAGACAGCAGTAGTCCTGTATAGCCGGCAGCACTTTGATAAGTTACATTTCAATGTTATGTATGTACAGTTACGGTGGAGCAATGGTCTGGCACTACTAGCGCAGTATTTAAGTATCTGAATGGGATGCACTGGGAGACCCAAACCAACAGCTGCTTTGTTTTGGCGAACATTGGGTTCCTTTAGCTCCATAATTTGTATGGGTTTTTTTTGTTGTTTTTTTATCTTCGAACTACTATTACCTGCTAATCAGCAACACATATATTCAACATACTGTACGTGGTGTGTATACCCCTGAAGAAAATATAAATAGGGGGGAGAAGACATCATTCTGGTCCATACACGTTTTCTCTGGAAGGTATTGTCATGCCGTCTTGGAATGGAGTTCAAGCATTTCAAATGAGCTGTTTGGAAGACAAATGAGACGTCATTTTTTTGCAACAGTTCGCAGAATTTACAACATTTCCATTGTAAAATATGTTATTGCTGGCCTTTGTTGACACATGTCAAATGCAAACTGCAAATCAGCCCTAAATATCACATGCTCCATTTACCCTTTGTGTGGTGAAGTTACTGATGCCGTTATAATATAAAAGCCATTGGCATAACTACTGTCTGACAGAGTCAATTAAACACAGCGACATTTAAAATGATCTATACTGCTGTCTTCAACCTAGTTGTCAATATTCAATGTGGCCATCTAAAACAAAATGTGTATCACGTTGATGCCTTAGAAACTTCAGGTATTGAATTGACATTAAAAATGAATGCTATTCCCCTCTCTCTGAGGTAATCATGGCGAGCGATACTTGGCCGCAAGGTATCACTCTGCTGGGAGTAAAATTGTTACGGCTACATTTGCATGGTGAGGTATTGATAAAAAAATATTATGTATGTCTTTTTCTCGATAATTGAAGCTATGGCTGTGTGGAGTTCAAATATAAGTGTTTTTCTTTTTAAATCAAAATGAGATGTACAACTGAGTGACATTGGAACCAATCAATTACCATGCTGTCACATTAATTATAATAATGGGTTTAGAAAATGGGCCCCTACAGTTCTGCCTGGCCACTGTAGGTCTGTAGGTCGGTATACTACACAAGTGCTAAAATGAAAGCCTGGGCCGTGAAACAATAGGCTTGTCCCATCCAGGCCCCGTAGACATGTACAGTGCCCACTACGTGTACTGCATGTGCATAAACCTGGTAGGTCTCTCGCCTCCTGCTAGACCCCTGCCTCCACTGGGTATTCCCCCTGATGATCTCATTATCTGTTGGCCCACATAAAAAACAGGGAGAAGATGTCTGTGATAACCAATAATGGGGAGACAGAGGGCTTTACATCTTCTGGTTTAATTTGTGCTGACCTCCCTGGCCCCTCAACGGTACTTGTTTTCTTACTTTATGGAAAAATCAATATCCGTTCTGACAGAAAACAGCTCCGGAGAAAAAAATAAATGGGAACACTGTGGCACGCTGTCAATCATTTCTCACTTACACAACAGCACGCTACTGATTGCTGCTCAGTAGACTGCCGCTCTGTACTGAGAACTGAACAATCTATGGGTTAAGTCCTGCTGCAGCCCAGGAAAATGGTAGCAAATGATGGGGGTTTGACAGTGGCACAGCAGCTATATTTGGACGAAATCTATGATCCGTCTGATGTTTTAGACTTCAAATACTTATTTAAGTGTCTTTTTAAAACCCTTTGAGGTCTGTTGTCTCTGTTTGTGGTCTCCGTTCATTCCATTAACCTCTTCACATTCAGAGTCTGATCTCTTAAACGTCCCTCGCCTCAAGGTCACAGCTCATACAGTATGTGCCTGGACAAGACCCCGGCTTTATCCACCCAAGTGAACGGGGAGCAGATGTTGTCAGCTCCAGCTGGGCAACACATCCTTCATTAGAGCGGCGTTGGCCTGCTGGCAGGGAGGCCACCTGGCACCCCGACTGGGCAAGAGAGCAGGCCTCACCTGTGGGTGGAGGGACACAGCCTCTGTCCGTAGCTGTGGTGGTGGTACGGTGGGCTCACCGTGGTAAAACACAAGCCATTGTGCATGCATTCGTCTCACTCCACTCTAGTCACTTTGTAATTTAGGATTTTCAGAAGACTCTTTGAGGAGTTTTGGTATGATGCTGTATTCCATTTGGTGAAGTTCATTTTCATAAATCTCTGGGACTAATCCAATTACAGGGGCTCAGGGAGGGTGGGATAACCTTCTAATCACACGCCCATGGAAGAGGGCATGGATTGGTGCTAGGACGGCATGTTTGAAGAGCCCACAGATCCGTTGTTATCAGCGCTTTGCCCCCCTCTGTCTCTGCCTTTATTCCTCTGCTGAATGAGCCCAGGCTCAATAAATGGCGGCCGGCCCATAATCTCTGAGCAAACTGGCCTGCTTCTCCCAGGAGCCAGGGATTATATCCTAATGATTAGCCCTCATCTGGATACTGTTTTGCATCACCTCTGTGGCTTGTCTGATGACAATGGGGCCATGTGGGGAACTTATTCTTACCAGCAATGACAGAGGTTTTTTCTGAAGGAAGTTGTTGTGTTTTAGAACGTGTGACCCCACTTTTCCTGAAGTGTGTTCCTCAATGGTTGTATGAAACTTGACTGTGGAGACAACATTAGTTACGTGTAATTTGGCTGTGTTTTTCAGGAAGGATTTAATGGACATTTTGTGTTTTGTCAAGCTTCGATACAAACACAGGAATCCTCAGGTCCTTTCCCATCAAACCATGAGGTTGCTGCACAATTTACTAAAATATGTCATCAGGTTTGTAAATATAAAAAACATATGAGACATTCTATGAAGAGTTTATTCCAATTTTCTAGTAATATTAAGATGTATTTTGATCATTGCGATTATCCTATCTGGTTACTGGTCCGATACTCTAACTCAGATGCTGTAACCATTAGGCTATCTGGTTACTTGTCAGATGTTTTAACCACTAGGCTATATGGTTACTGGTCAGATGATTTAACCACTAGGATTTATGGTTACTGATCAGAGTAAGAGTTTTTACCTATATTTGTGCTAGTTGCATAATTTTACTCTGGGCTTCAGAAAATGCTAACACGCTGGTCACCACAATAACTTGCAGTGAATGTTCACAGCTGGAGTTACAAATTCGTCAGGGGTTGTCAGTTGCAATTTTCTAAAACCTCTCGTCACAAGAACAACAGCCATGACCAAACAGTGGGAGTTACAGTACTCACTCATAAATATCGTCATTTCAATGAATAGCTGCAGTAGCGTAGCTTAATCATGACAGGCCCAGGTGCAAACAATTTTCCGTGGGCTATTTACCTTAAAAAGGGAATACTGTTGTTGGTAACGCAGTGTGTAGTGTAACTACACCGGTCCAATTAACAGAATGTTCTTCGTCGCGTTATTACAGAAAGTGCGAGTTTCATATACTTTGTAACTGCCACCCTACTATCCGAAACCGGCGGCAACATATAACGTAACAGTTCAAAGGCGGCCTACTTAATGCTAGCAAGCTTAGCAAAATAACAAAAATAAATATATATCTATTAATCTATAGTTGTACTATGTCTGGAAAAGACTTGAAACGGTCGAATTGGTCACAGGCGGAAACTTGTTTAGGAGTGTTGTGGTCAGAAAAGTCCGTCCAAGTCAAGCTAGACGCAACATGCAGCAACAGAAAAGTTTTCAAACGACTGTATGCGAAGTTGGCCGAGGCCGGAGAACCCCAGAAAAACTGACTGATGTCTCTCAATTGCTAACTCAACCATTGCTTAGAAACAAAGTAAACAAAATTGACCCTGAATGCCTTTACTTACCTTAACATTGTACTGAAACAATTGAATAAAATGATTTATTTAACAAATTAATTTGATGTATTGTCTTAAAACAAACGTAAATATCATCCTCATGGAAATAATAAAATGTTGTTGGTGAAACCATCAGTGAGATCATTTGCTATAAACGCTACTATAAATTAAGACTGTTTTGCTAAAATGTCGTTATGCCTGATCTTTGACGTCAATGATCCATACTCAGCGTCAAAATTGAGCGGTAATGGAATGTGAAACTTTGTGAGGGGACCCGTAGCTTTGCATTTACGGTACTTTGCGGGCCCTGGTGCGACCGCACAGGCTGCACTGCCTATAGCTACGCCCCTGAGTGGCTTTATGATCCCCACATTCTATCGAGCTAGAATAAAAACATTGTATATTCAGTACAGACTCTGCACCATTCCAAGACTAGTATGTGACCAAAATAGCCTTTCACTCTCTTAACTTTCAATTGTGTTATGTGATGCATAAAATATGCTGTATAAGGGAATGGCGGGCAGAACGCATGACTCGTTCATTCTGTAGAACCATGTTGATGACATTTGTACTTATGCTACACGAGCGAGTTATTGAGTATGGAAGGCCTTTTGGTGATTGTATTTGGCACATTTTATTCCTAACAACATTGATTTTAACATGGTTAATTAAGGGTGTTACTAAACAGGAATAGGAACGTTTGTGCTTAGGTCTAAAGAGGATTTGTGCTTAAGTCTAATTTATCTGCAGTAATCTTCTATGTGTGTGCATGTGATTAAAACACCTTTTACATGCATATGACTATTCTAAATTCCATGAGTAAATAAGACTTTGGTTTACTGTATATTTGTAAATGAGGCCCAGAAATGGTTTTCTTTGACTTCCTGGGAACTTAACTGTGAACAAAGGTCCCCTAGCAAATGTTAACTAGTGCCCATTGTGCAAGTCTCCTCGATGACCCCTCTAACATAATGACAAATACCTTTAAGTGACCAAATGGGAATGTCACAGAATGACCTTAGGTCGTCCCCTGTTTATTGTGTATGGTTTGAATTACATAGTTGCAAAGGGAAATCCACTACAACATCAATGTTAGCTCACTCAATATTTCAATATGAGTTGATATTTCAGAAAGGCCTCCGTTATAATGTAGTATGGTTTTAGAACGTTCATGGACCATCATGTCTTAGTATTAGAGAATAACTTTAGTTTTGCAGGAATGCTTCTTGTTTGTTAGCAGTGATATTGCCATCATCATTATCTGGTTATTCCTGAAATATCTTTATTTATGTTTATTAGTAGAACCATTATGTATTCGTTTTCATACGTGTCTCTTATGACATCTAATTAATTGTTAGCTGAGCGTTCCAGTGATGGTTTTTCAGAAACAATGTAATTAAATCCTAACATGCTTGCTGAAGAATATTTGGGGAATGTTATCAGAGCCATCATTTCATAGCGATACACTATTTGTCCAACAGGACTGTTGCAGAATTGCATGTGTAGGTGTTTTTTTATTTAAGTTAGTCTTAAATGTTTGTCAGCTTTTCCTGACAAAGGTCATAAAAGAGGGATGAAAGAGAGAGGTGTTTCTACTGGTCCCAAGAAAAATGGTGTCTTCAATTATTCATGGAATTAATTAGGTAGTACTTAATGGAAACTGTTTCACAATGGCTCAGGGCTGCTCCCAGTGACATCACATTACACCTTTAATACGTATAAATACTTAATGTGTGGTTCTAATTAATTGTTTATACTTGTGATCTTTTATAAACTTTGCACCAAATCCCTCTATTGGAAAAACTGGTTTCATCTCAGAAAGGGAAAAAGCTGTTGAGCCGTGTATTTTTGTCAAGAAGGCATAATTCTATGTGTTTCCGCAATTACAGAGAAAGAGAACTGGAAGCCAAAGGCATTACTATTGTAGATGTGTAACCTGTCCTCTAGATATGCCACTTAAGAGAGAGGGAGAGACGCTGAGAGGGAAAGACAGAGGGGGAGACAGAGATGGACTTGGACGGCTTAGAAGCTATCGTCCTGTAAAGTCCATTAGTGCTTATAACAGTGGCTACTGCAGATAGTCATGAGTACGCGAGGCAAAGCGGTATGCCCTCTACTGCAGTGAGAACCGTTTGCTCCAGATGCTCAGCCGGGTGTCCAGTGGTGGAGGACATCTGAGGAGAGGCCTGGGGAACCAAGGGGTGAGCAGGGGAGGGATGGTTCAGGAGTGCTTGGCGAAGCCAGACGTCTTCCACGTTCCCTGGAGAGGCCTGGTCCCTCTCACATCTGCTTCTTGGGCCTGTGAGGAGAGACGGTGCTGGACCATCTGGCGGCGGCCCAGACTGAGCCGTCCGCCACCGCCGCGTCTGGGCAATATGGCAACGCACCGTATCAGCGCGTATCTGACCCCACCGGTCCCTCGCCTTCGTCACCAAGGTCAATGCTGATCACCACACAAAGCCAAAGGCAATGCAGACCACGCCGTCAGACGTCCTGCGCCAAAGGACTGAGCTGGGATGTCTGTCCATGTCCGCTTGGCACTCTGTGAGACACTTTAGTCCATCTGTGGCAATTTGTGTTTAATGATCTAAAAATGATGACGCACAAAATAGAACGTCTTAAGCGTCCCCTTGGGCCCGTGGTTCCAGATACACTCTGTCTATGTCTGCTTGGTGTTTAGACAACCTCTGTAAAACAAGTATTCCAGGGGGCCCTTGCTCCTGGTTGACCTTGGCAGCTCCGCCTTGCTCTGAGTCCAAGGTGGCAGAGGTGTGACGGAGGCGGAGAGAGCCAGGGTGGTGTAATGAGCAGAGTTTCAGAATGGAGGGGTGACGCGGGCACCGCCCGGGGGGGGCATGGGGAGGGCCAGCCACGGAGCAGTCTGGGCCAGAGCAGCCTTCACAGCATATGCCGGACAGTTGTTCGTGGAGGCACATCCGCAGGTCCTGCTTGCAGACGGAAGGGAAGGCAGGGAAATCTACTGTGCTCCTGTCATCCTCCAGAACCCACCGCAGATTAGATTAGAGCTGACAGCGGAGGATATTCAATTAGATTGTGCATGTCACTCAGTGGCTTCCGTCAGTGGAGTCCTTTGTGTTCGGCATGGCAACCAGTCGGGAGACCGGCCCTTGTCTTTTTACGAAACTCTATGTTTCTGTCGACCTCTAGCTCAGGACTTAAGTATTATCTGGTTATTGAATGTTAAATGTGCGTATTTGCTTTTCTTTGTTACTATTTCAAATGTGCACCCTTTTGCGACCCAAAAACCCACTAATTTACAAATGATCCCTTACAACATAGATAGTTATTTTTTGTGGTTTCATATGAGTATTATCACAACAAAAATACAGCTTTTTTTCTGACTTTTCAATATTGACTGTATGCTGACCCCTTTATTCTTCTTGGTCTTGCAGTGAGACTAGCAGTGTATGCAGCAGTGATCCAGGCCTATTCACCAACGACGAAGGAAGACAAGGTATGCATTTTCAGCAACACATTGATTTATTACATGTGGCATTTACAACACTGCAGTGTGTGAACATTTAATTAAATGCTAGTTTACAATACTAGTAACTAGTTACAAAAACAATTAAAAAACATCCACTAAATAAGCATTTCAGTTCCAGTATTTTCGGAAGGCTCAGGAAGGCGATTGCGCTGTGTTCGTTCCACAGAATTCGGGGACTAGACAGAGCCGGTTCCGATACAATGGGCTGGTTGCCGGGCACCCAGGCGGCTCTAATAAGGCGTTGTCATGTCGCGTTAATGAGCGCTGAAGCCTCTGCTAATCTCATTAGCCATGGTGGTGAGAGGCGGCCCCTGATTTAACAGTTGTCACTACACCTTGACTGTGAGAGGCATGGCTCTGTCATGCGCCCCGGTGACTGACAGGTCTGTGGAGAGGACACTGTCTGGGGACCATGGTGGTCTATTGTCTGTCTGTCTCCTCCGTGGTGGTGCGGTGGTGAGGCTGTCAACACACGCAGAGGATTGATGCCGACCCAGCAGGAAAGAGGCCCTCATGCAGTCCGCCCTTCTCTCCGTGGCTAATTGTTCTGGGCCAAATCCTAAATGACTGCAGCCCATCCGTGAATACGTGTATTCTCTCCTGTTTTCTGGCATGAGGGATCATATCGAACAGTTATGGAATGGCCACATTGTGATACAGAGTGTTCTTCCCGTCCGTGCATGTAGGTGACGATGAACAGAGTGACTGGTTCTTTGAGGGGGAGTGTGGAGTGGGTGGGGTGGGTGTTCCCAGTCTGCTGCCCGGCTGGGACTCAGACATTCCTCCTGCGCTGGAGGTGCCGGACTCCGCTCCTCCGACCTTCCTCCAGCCTGCCCGGCCCAGTCAGAGAGGTGATGCCCTGAGGACTATCTATTGTGGACAGCGCCAACGGAACGAGTCGGTCCGTCTCTGATCACCGGGCGTGGTCTGTTGTTGCAGGATACCATGCTCGCCTGAACCGTCTGCCCGGGGTGGCGGCCCGCTGTGTCAGGAGAGGCCGGAGGAGGCTGCCGTGCAAGGTGGTCGCAACCCGTTGCCCGGATGGATACTAGGCTTCCAGTAACTCCCTCTCAACCAGTAATGTGTTACTAATGTTCCACTCCGCCAAATTGTGTGCGTTGCAGGACACCGGTTTGTCAGTGTCTGTGGAGAGAATGAGGCATTTCTCTCAGGACCCCTACCAATGGCTGCCCTCCATTGGGAAACGGGACCGGAGCCAGGTACGTTACTGTTGACTATGAGGAATGATTGTTGACTATGAGAGACATTTCCGTCTTGTCATATGTCTGGTGTCTGGATTAACTAACTCCTGCTTTGTGTTCCAGTTCAACCCTCTGTGTCCGTTAGCTGTTTATCCCATTGACATGGTGCAGGAAAGCTGCCATCGGAGATGCTCCTCTTCTATCTGCAAAACCAGGTAGGAGCGGCTCACAGCACTCATTATTGGCAGTGTGGTTAGACGAAGCCTCTCCTGGGCCTACTGGAGCCGTTTAGCCCGTTCTGAAGCTCAATGTATTGGCAGACAATGGTTAACTCTCTGAAATGAACCAGTCACTAAACACAGGTCGTTTTCTAACCTATGCATTGCAAATCAAAGTTTGCACCTCAGAGACGCGTGCATTCAATGCGTGTGGAGTTGAGAACATTGACCAACTCCTGTTAGTCAGGAGCTCCAAATGTGATCGCGTTACGTCCAGACACAGCGTGAAGGACATTCCATCCAGCTGCTGGGGTTACTTGGTAGTGATATTCGGTTGCTGTGGCCTTATCTGGTATTGGGAGGGGGTGACATGAGAAGGTCAGGTAAGAATGAAGACATGGGTAGAGCTGTATAAACTCTTATCTGACCTGTGTGATATTAGCTGCAATCTCATCACAGCCTCTCTTCGCTGAAGCACCTTTAGGTACATTGGACAAACTGCAGTAAACAACAGATAGCTGCGGTTATATATATACAATTCCATTAAAGAACATGTTATTTTTCAAACATAGAATATGTTTATGTATGATCTTAGAATTCCGATGTTTCTGAAAAGGTTGAAAATGGGTATAAATTCGAAAAGTTTTGCTAAAAAGTTTCTGCTCAGAGTCTCTAGCTCCAAGACAGACCCTGTACTGTTGGATCTGCATGGGGATTTTTGGGGAGCTGAACAGCTATCAGTCTGTGACTCTTTTTTGCATTGTTTCCAGTTCCACAGTGCCTATTTACAGAGCATTCTTAATTCTGTTTCAAACTCTGTCGTTCTCTCCTGGGCTATTTCTAAAAAGCCCTCCACCGTTCCTTGATGATGGGCAAAAACACGACTGCTATGAAAAGGCCAAACTTCTTAGAGCTTTCTTTTCTTAACTGGCCCTTTCTTCTCCACCTGAAAGGTTCCTTCAGATTCCCGTTTGAGGCATTGTGAATACTAATTTCTATCTATTAAAAAGCCCTCATATCCCTGCCATGCTCTCATTTGAATGCCGGACTCAGGGGAAGCCTCTTAATTCCTTTATAGAATTCAAGACCCTTCGCTTCAAAAAGTATAAATCATACTCCCAAATGAACGGGGGAGAAGGGGGGGGATTGACGAGCGGTGCTCTGATGTGTCCCGTCGGACAGTACAAGCCTGAATCCATCTCCCCAAGCTGCCCCATCCTCCAGTGAGGTGGCTGATCAGTCCTTGTTGCCCCATGCGACCCAAACCTCACATTGTCCAGACTTTCATAAACTTCATCAGTATTGTAACGTAGTGCATGGGCATGGTACGGTCAAGGTGGAGATCAAAGCGCTGTGTCTGTCCCTACAACGGCATCGCTGGTCCTAATTGTCACCTTATCTTTACTAATGAACACCTAGCTCGTCGCTGTGGGCTTTAGTATGTGTTAGTATTTCCTACCTTTTTGATCAGCGATCAATTCTTACCACTGAACCTTCATCAACCTTCTGCCTTGTGGTGGTTGTAATATAACTGTATTAACATGTAGGTGGCAACAAACAGGGATATGGAGTGGAATGGGTTCCATGTTATTGGTCCTTTTGTGGCCATGTGAAGAGGCCCCAAGACGTTGGGACGGTGGCCATGTTGAACTGCAGACCTGCCTGCCACCTGAGCCAGACACACTTAGGTGTTATCTATTGACTTCTTTTTTTTCTTCCTTCTCTAAATGACATATGCGCCACAATATAAATCATAGTCTAACGCCACTCCTCTCCCAGTTTTAATTTTAATTGTGAGATCTTGGGTGTCAGCGGTTAGTATATTGGTGTGAGTGGCCTATTGATTATTGATTTGCAGCTATTGATCGGCTTCCCAGGGGACAATGATCCTTTCTGATTCATTTGAATACCGCTATTCATCCTGAGATCCTGCTCTTACCTGAAGCACCATATACCCTAATGAAAATAAATGGCCATTCTGGTGCTGCTGCTCCTCTGGCTTCGTTTGATTTATTCTTTTTAATTGATATATCTGTTTTTGTGTGTGGGCCCCAGAATTACAATGACCCTGTGTCACTGTTGTTGTCTTCTCCGTAGGGACCGTGGGGTCTTTAGGAGTATCTTCATATGACTCACATGACCTGTACCACTCTGAGACCTGTCTTAGATGTCCTCCGTGGGTCTCTTGTTTGTTGTTCCTCAGCTTGTTGGGGATTGGTGTTTCATTCGCTTTGTTCACCTCAGCTGTGCTGTCTTAGCTGGAGACACATATCCCGTTCTTGATTCCAAGACTTTCCTCTCAGTGGGACTCTCCTGGTTTAAACGTGCGTTATATTGTACATTGCTCCTGTGGTAGGAAACGTATCATCGTCAAGAGTTTTGTAGATCACACAATTGTATTGGGATTTTCTGTCAGTCAAACTGCCTCCCAGAAACACATCTTAATGCCAACTGTTGCGAACCCACTTCTTGAAAAGCTTTGTATTGCGCATTGAAGTCACATTTGGGCCGTGTTGCTCGACAGCAACTTACTCGGACAGTTACAAATGATGGATGACAAACCTGTTACCAAAGCCTTTTGGTTCCATGTGTAAATGAGTTGTCCCACTTAGCCTTTTGTTAAAGGGCCGGCCGATGGTATTCTAATGTTTGATTAGCATGTGGCTGGGTGTCCCCGTGGACTCTGCCTGGAGCAGCAGGAGAGAGCCAGGGAGCCAAGCCTCCCCTCTGCTGGATCTTTCCCTCCAGGCTGCAGCCTGGGCCCCATAGTGCCTACTCGATCAGGGCTCCTTGTAATGAGGGGAGCGGCGGAGGGATGGACCTCCGTGCGCTAAGGCCAAACGCATCGCAGTATTACTTTTAATACGGCGGGCTGGCCTCGTGAAATAATGCAACGTTTAAGCGCGGATCGATTTTGGAATTAAAAAGTTAGTTTGCAAAGATTTACTGTGGGGGGTTCAATGTCTGAGCTCTTTATCAGGGGTGCAAATGGCTGGTTATGTGCTGTCCGACAGAGGTACGATTGAGGGATCGATAGGCGTGTGATTTACTAACTGGAGTACAGGTAATCAATAAGTATAAAAGTAAATGAAATATGCATTACTGGGATTTTATTACAGAAGGGTAGCAGGGAGAGAATAACGGTCAAGCCATTTCTTTTTATACCTATTGATTATACAACATAGAGACTTGGCTCAAAGCGTTCCCCTCACAGCTCCAGACCCCCCCTTCCTGCGATGCCATCATGTGATTTATAGGTGTTGAGGTCATTGAACACGCAGGCTGTTAAAAGGCAGCCATGACAGGGCCCTATCCTATCCTGTCTAAGAACGCGTTTGGCCGGGGACGCTTGTATGGGCGGTGGCCCTGGAGACAACAGTTACAGCGCTGCTGTGTTATTGGTCATTCCTTTTTGTTTTGCACTGAGAGTTTTTAAAGGTTGTGTTTCTGAAAGTGCTTCTCAAAGTGGATGCGTTAGTATTCAATATGGCCGATGCACACATGTACACACACACAGACACACACACTCTTGTTCTCAAACAGACACGCACCCTGACTCATCCCATCACATTGCCTGCGCTTGGTAACATCCATCCCCCTCCAATAGCAGGGACCTTGACCTTAACTTTACATCCCAGTAATCAGGGCTAGGAGGGGCTGTGTGGGGCCCCTCCCCTTTTAGGGGCTTCTGACATATGACACAGGAGGTCCACAGCCGGAGTAATTTGTTTATCTGTACCTGGTAGTGACAGAGACACATAACCCCCACACCTCCTTCCTTTCTGCTGATATTTCTGTTAAGATCTCAACAGAACTTAGCAATTCTGGCAAAAACCTAGACCATGGCTGGATATTCCATGGCAATTTTCTAGAAAGGGCATTTTCTCTGTGATCACTCAATTTTGCCCTCACGTCTCTCAAAACAGACCCGTAGAACGTAGAAGAGAAAGGTGCTTGGACTGTGTTAGATGTGAGGATACAGCTCTGTGTCTGTGTCCCTGTCCCAGGCAGACCAACGTCCACCTGGGACTGCTGTGCACTGGGGACATCAAGAGGCGGAGGAAGACCACGGCTGTCTCCGTAGCAACGCCAGGTACCTGTCGCCACGACCACTGCACTTTTGACATGAACTTTTCCTGTCACCAGGACCCTGGCTTTGTTACATGTCAACCATAGCGTCCTTTGGAGGACAACCGACCAAAACATCGTGCTACCAAGCAAACATTTACGGCCCTCGTCACAATTGTTCTAAAAAAATATATTTTTCAAATCACGGCAAACCGCAAACACAGTCCGTCCGGTAGACTGTGATGTCTTGCTATTAGCCGAGGGAAGGTCCGGTCCCGGCCGGGGGCGCTGTGCGATTGGTGGAGCGGGTCTCCGGGAGACGGACCGGCCGTCTGTCACGTTGGGGAGGTGTGACGGGAGGCGGGTCGAATGGGAGATGGCACCCTGTTGCAGCCCCGCGGTCCGTTTGGGCTGGTAGCGCTGCCTTTTTTCATTAGACTGATGGCTCTGGGCCGGGCGTCTTTGCCAGATTGAAATCTGAATTGGTTTGTCCACCTCTTTTCCCAGGTCCCCTCTCACCGCTGCGGCGCTGCAGCCGCTGTTTGTCATTTAAATAACAAATGCCGGTGGTTCCCTGATTTAGTGAGGGGCGCTGGCCTCTGATGTATATTAATATTGCCGCACAGTGCACTGTACCGAGGTCCATCATTCATTTGGATAAAAGAGGTGGAATTTAAAAACAGCCAATGCTTTACTGGGATACAGATTGCATCCATTTATTGCACTGAGTGATGGAACGGCCAGTGACTCTGTCCTTCACCTCCCCGGCTCACAGCCACTTCCCATAAAACTAGAAAAGGGTTCACCCCTGGCCCTTGAAGACCCCTGATACTGTGTTATTCACCATGCAGAGGCAGGCGGGTTGGGGGATCCCTCCTCAGCCAGCTGCTGGAACTGATGCTTTTTCTACAGATTTTTTTTTATATCGAAACATTATATTTCCGGTCTTTTTGTTCTCCAAATGAAATCCGCTTGAAGAGAAATGTAACTCAATAGGTGTACAGGCAACTTAGTTATGGATGACATGAGTAGCGCATTCTTAATAATGGTTACTAAAAGGGAGGTTTAATATTCCAAAATAAATGAAAATGTTTCCATCCATTTTGTAGTGAAGTTCTTAGTATTTCTTTTCCCCTTTCCCATGAGATGGGTTTTTCCTGGTTCTGGAGTCGGGTGCCCTCTGTCCACAGTGATTTATCATGCAGGGGATGTCATCCAATGTCAGTTTCTGCGACTGGTCTGTATAAATCTCTACCACAGTATTTCATGCTTCTCTGTATCACAGAAACCAAGAGAGGCACAAAGGCTTCTTGCAGTTTATTCAAAAAAAAAGTAAACAATAGTAGCCATTTTCATTTTTGCTGATATGATTTATTCTTCATCCGCATTCTTTCATCATTTAAATTAATGTTATTCCAAGTACACTATTTGGTTGCCTTGTCTTTGCACATGCATTTCTGAGGTACAGAATGTCTTCAGACACGAGTGTTAGTTTAGTTTGTCTGTTCTCCCTGAGTGTTGGAAGGCCATGTGTGAGTTTGAGAGTTGAGTTGATTGTATTGTGGTGGCTTTTAAACTCTGTAATAAGGAGTGAGAATGGCCTGTAGTGGGAGGTGTCTCCCTCGGCCCCTGAGGGGATTTCTGAGGCGGTACCCAGCTGTTGCTGTGTCCTCTATCATTTCACTTTTAACTCTTACCATCTTAAGTGTTGACGAGAGCTGTGAAGGAACTTATCAACCCCAGGTATCTGTTTGTATTGGATGACCACTCCACTTCTCAGGCTCAAATTGGCCATTCTTTACACTTCTCACCGTCAATCTAACAATACCAAAGTCAACAACGTTGTTACAAAAATCTTTTAAGAAAATGCCAATTCTTAGAATGTCCTGTGTGTCCGATTACATCACCGGGAGTAGTTTAGTTTGGATATGTTTTTTTGGGGGGTTTAATGAATATATGCGTTTTTTCTCACATTGCATAGCCATTGTTCCTTAGGTGCATGCTGTTCCGATATAGCCTTCAATTCTAGATTGAGTAAATTGTACAAAATTATTTAACAAAGAGTGGATAACTGAGGGAAGATGCATTGATTATTATTTCTGCAATGAGGCTGAAAAAGTACATGAAAAGATGGTTCAGTGTCCATTCCAGCTCCTACCATACCTCATGTTTCATTTGGTTAATCTACGTTTAGCATAAAACAGAATTAATTGTATAGCATTGGCAGGGATAAATCAGGGAGCCTAAAGATCCTGATGGATTTTAATACCCTTGTCTTTTTTTGCGTGCAGACTAATTAATTATTCAAATTCCCCCCTCCTCCGCTACTCTGCAGAACGCCCTTCATCCTTATTTGAAATAAGGGGCGAGGGATGATGCTAAGGGATGATGCTAAGACACATACTCATCTACCCTCCAACTCCTTTAAGGTGTAGAAGATATCCTGTGTTCTGCAAGTCACACTTTGCTTCCTGGTCTCCCCGGGTAAAATCATTAGCTTTCTCAAACCATTCATTGCGTATTTTGCCGACAACCACAGCATTTGTGGACATCCGACCCTTGAACTTTCGGAGCCGCTTGGCATGTGACAGCCTTCCATTCTGTCATGGGAACCAAGCGGATGTCCGTGGCGGAACCAACACCCCCCCCCCCCCACGCCCGCCAGCCTCCCTGCCCCTCCATCTCCCCGGGTCTCCTTGGCGGTGCCGGAGCGGGGTTGTTGTGTGACAGATCACCTGCGTCTAAGGCCCCGGCGTGTTCCTGCCCGTCGGTCCGGCCCCCTCTCATTAATGCCCAGGCTGGCGCGAGGGGCCGCGTGGCAGAACAAGACAAATAACGGCGCCACTCAGCCATCACTTCTGCTGACAGAAATGTAGCCCACCGCACAATTTGGCGTCCTTCAAAAAGCCACCTCCACCCTCCTGCCCCCCGCCGCAGCTCCGTCCAAGTTTCAGGGTGGAGTCGCTGTTGAGATGAGCGGAATGGCGCATAAGTTGGGGGGGGGGTTAATCGTTTTCGGGTTTCTGTACCTTCCTTCTTGGATGGTTCCTATGTTTTCTCCAATGTCATTGGTTCCACTGGTTCTGGACCATACTGTTACTGAGAAGGAGGAAATATCTCCATCCAAAGATCCAGAGGCTTCTCCGCTTCGGTTTTAGTGTTCTGCACCGTTTAGTGTGTTCTGCACCGTTTAGTGTGTTCTGCACCGTTTAGTGTGTTCTGCACAGCTTAGTGTGTTCTGCGCTGTTCAGTGCGTATGCACTGTGTAGTTTGTTCTGCACTGTTTAATGTTTTCTGCATTGTTTAGTGTTTTCTGCCCTGTTTAGTGTGTTCTGCCCTGTTTAGTGTGTTCTGCGCTGTTTAGTGTGTTCTGCACTGTTTAGTGTGTTCTGCGCTGTTTAGTGTGTTCTGCACTGTTTAGTGTTTTCTGCCCTGTTTAGTGTGTTCTGCCCTGTTTAGTGTGTTCTGCGCTGTTTAGTGTTTTCTGCCCTGTTTAGTGTGTTCTGCGCTGTTTAGTGTTTTCTGCCCTGTTTAGTGTGTTCTGCGCTGTTTAGTGTGTTCTGCACTGTTTAGTGTGTTCTTCTAAATTGGTTCTTTACTCAGCTCATCGTCATCAGCTCATCGTCCATAACATGACTTGCATTTATGCTGCTGAATGTCTTCTTCACTTCACGTTTCTTACACGCTGCTTTGATTGATAATGTAGCCTACATATCATCTTTATATTTTTGATCATCTAAGATTAAACGGCCAAAATAAAAACCCAGTGGCTATTTGATAGATAATCAGCATAGCCAATGGCCTAAGACAGCCTAGTAGTGTTATTTAACTTAGAAATGAGTATGATTAATGCTAGAATGCAGTCTAAGCAGTAGGCTCATTTTATTTCTAGCTTCAACATGTGTGATGGGCCGAAACAGAATAAACCATCTTTGACTTTTATAATACCATCTTAGTCAACTTCTGTGAACTGCTGTAAGATACGTTTTCACACAATAGCTAATTGGATATTGTGGCTTTTGAGCATGATATGGCTTTACATTTCGAAATGTTTACATAGAAATAGCTTTCAGTTCAATTATATAGCTTACAGTAGCCTTTATGCTTTGTCCCGTTCTGGCCTGCAGTTCATACAAAGTACCTACTTTTTTCTAAATATAATACCCTATTTTTAGGGTATACAGACAAATTGACATTCCACCCCCTGTTTGTTATTGCATGTAGAGTTTCTCAAAATACAACCTTGCCCCTTCAATCATGAATGCCTGTAAAAGTTGTAGACCTGTTGGCCTGCATGTTTCGACTTACGACAGAAGGCAACTGTCAGTAGAATTCTACTCTTGCGCTTGGCTCAACCAGTGCCGGCCCTAGCCTTTTGGGGGCCCTAACCAACTTTTTATTTGGGGCCCCTTGTCCCCTATTAGTTGGGGTCTCTCTAGCAGTCGGAGGCCCCATAGCCGTCAGGGGCCCTAAGTGACTGCTTATGTTGCTTATGCCTGGAGCCGGCCCTGGGCTCTACCAAGAACAAATTCACTCAATCTTGCAGTTATATTTACTGTTTGTTGCACTCAAAACGTGAGAGGGAGATGTTGGTCTTCGGTGTGCTTAACGTATGGCAAACCTTGTGTCGAATGGTTGAGCAGGTTGGTATTTCTTCTGCCTGTCATTCCTGGGCAGCCAGCGCAGTGGGAATATTGGGCATAGACTACGTTGTTTAGTTTTTAATGTTCCATCAACTAGCCCCAAGGTTTTTAATTTGGTTGTTTTTCTCAGATGATCAGAAATATGAATCGGAGACCTAAGCTAGAAAGCTGGGCAACATGACCCAATCAAGACAACGTGCCAGATGGAGGAAGATCAAATAAATAATACAATAAAGATGAGGGGGGGGGCGAGCTGTTAGAACTGGGCTACTATGTGTTAAAAGCACATTGAGAACACATACATATATGTGCAGAACGTGATCAACCTGCGCAAAAGCTTCTGGAAAAAATACTTTTCTAAAGGTCAGGGGCAATAGACATCTGCAGCCACGGCCTTTCCTAATCATTTGATTTAAATGTCTTTCTATGGTCCAGTGAAATGGATGGAATCTTGAGTGAATGGGAGAAACGCACAAAGGCTAATGATTAAAGACCTGTTCTGTGCTATTCATTTAACTGTGGGAATCAGCTGGCCTATTACTGTCAATGTGTAATTAGCTGATTAATAAACAGGGGGGGGGGTTCCAGGAAGTGCTGTAATGATTGTTTTTAAACAGCCTCATGTGAGAGTTATTAACATGCTAAGATGTTTCCATTCACGTGATCCTTGCACGAATGAAATGCATGTCTCCCATTGGCACAACATGTTAATACGGTGAGTAAAGTGGCCACCCCCCAAAATGATTTTTTCTCCTTACCGGCTGAAATGAAAAATCGAATCAGACTGTTTCCCGGCTTTTCACACACTAACCCAGTTCACCCCAAAGATCACTGCAAACAAGTCCTGCTATTAGCCCAGGGATTCTTAAACGTATGCATAAACTGGACCTAGCTTATGTGTTTACTAAGTTGTTCGATTGGCCAGAAGGGCTGTACACTTCATCAACATCTGACGCTCTTCAGCCATTTCAGACTGTGTCTGGCAGCCTGGCAGCAGGTGCCCAGCGGAGCTTGTAAGGCGATGGAAGACAACAGCAGAACCAACAAACACTGCACTTGTTGAGTCTAAAGAGGGCATGGACACAAGCTTTGCATATGTCCGTGCTCGTCTCTGTGTATGTGTCCGTGCTCGTCTCTGTGTATGTGTCCGTGCGTGTATCTGCGTGTATACTTGTACTTAAATGAAAATGTTAGGGTTTGGCTGTCTAGATGTTCATATTGTTATGACAACCGTCTTCAATAACCGAATATATGGTGCAAACGCGCCCTCCCTTGAATCAGTGTAGGGCCTATGCCGCATTGTGAAGCATCCGGCCCGGAGTTGCCACGCCACCACGCCATGACAAGGCACACCAAGCCTGTAATCAAGCCCCGTCAGCGGAATGATAAAAGGTCCCCTGAGGTGCAGCTCCGGGGAGAGGAGAGTCTTAGACATACTGTGATGCTGGACCTTACTGCTACTGCTCTGCCCCTGCTGTGACGGAGACACTGGAAGACAAGTAGTGCTGAGGTTGCTAAAGCTACAGCAGACTGCACAGATACCCAGAACTGGCACCATGAGGCCACACTGGACAAGCCTTCTCACCTGCCCCTAGGTGTTTTGCTGAAACGTTTTTGGAAGATGTGGGCCAGTGCCTCAGTTCTATCAGAGATAGCTGCTACTAACCTAAGATCTGACACAAACGGTACTGATGTAATACTGTTTTAGTTTGCAACTCTCTGTCACCTTGCCAGCTAAGGAACACTACATGTCACTTTTTGCCAGCTCTCATTGACACAAATTGAAACTGCTGCAAAAACTGGTTAATGTTGGACTCTGTAGCTGGCTGGCAAACGTCAGCTAGCTGACATAAAGAGTGAACTGTAATTTAATGCAGGGAAAATTGAGACGTGATGTTTATAAATGTGTGTCGTTGTATTGAGTGTTAGTAGCAAAGAAATGTCTTACATATCCTTCTTTGAACTACTTACTGGACGTCAGCCACCAACGACAGTCAGACACTGTACCTGCATGACGTATCCCTGCTGAGGGTCGATGGGGGCCCTGGATCTAACCATTATGAGACCAAGAGCGGTAGGGCACAATCTTTAGTAACTTAAAAACACCCTTTTAAGTGTCTATAATCAGGTCATGTGCTTTCATTGCATATTATAAATAGGATAGAAATTACATAGTCAAGTTTACAGGAACGTATTGGGTGGAACATATCATATAGTATTGAAATGACATTGTTATGTTAACTGTGATATATTGGGTGGGACATATCATATTTTATCCAGGATGGGGTTGGTCGTGTCCATCCCATCTCCCCTGGGGGGTCTGCCAGGATCAGCGGTCTTAACTGAATTGTGTCTGTTCCTCACAGCCCCTAGGAAGTTTTAGCTTAGCGGACTCAATCAAATATTGGCACAATAGATTTAAACATCAGGTCCTGCCAGAGCCACCGGCAAACGTGTGGTGAGCTGGCATTTGCCCCAGAACTTTTCTAATTGGTGTAGTGCCCCTCTCCCCCACACACACCTCTGTGAACGCCACCCGGCACAGAACACACACAGAGTCTATTCCCTGTTATAATGATAGAAACCCATTCTGGGATCAAGCTGATTGTGTTTGTCTTCTTCCTGCTATCATTTCCAATCTCAGCAAGCCCACGTTTTTAATCGATTCACCTCGCGTTCTATGGAAAAACCCATCTCTACATAAATCCACTTCATCCTTTACCCAGCACCCTATACCCCTTTACTGTAGCCTGAATTTGGCTTGCAGGACAAAACATCTCGCTAGCAATACTTAGCCTCCAGTAAGTTTCATATTGTCTTACAGTGTTGGCTAGATCGATTGAAGTACCCGCTTATTTGTTTCGTTATCTAGCTTACCTTTATCTAGCACAATGTGGTACCAGCCTTGGGTACTGTTAACCAGCCAGCCATTCTGTAACTCCTTGCTGACGGGATTTACGGGGTTTTTAGTCGCGCTTTTTAGCATCATCTTAACCATTTGCCATGTGTATTTGGCAGCCAGTACTTCGCTCTGAAGTCACCCCGAGTATAAAGGAAGGCAACTGAGGTTTCTTTTCAGAAGGGAAAGTTGCTGAAGACCTTTCATGTGCAAAAAATGGCCTGTACTACTGGTGCTATACAGACAGCCGTCTGGGTGAATGTCCACCAGGTTTGTCTTAGCGACCTGATTAATTTAGCAGTGTCAATCAGGGATGTGAGGGACAGTAGGGTGACTGGGTGAATGATGACCGATATAGGTGACAGAAATACTGTACAATTGCCCTCTGAACTTGTTTGGTGTAATACGTGTCACGGTGCCCTGTGACACCGCTTGTCTGTTGTCGGAACTACTTGCCTATATCCAATTTAGTTTTTATCTTCTGTCATTTTTGTATCTTGCATTTAGTCTATTGCTTTTAATAATATTCTGAAATACAGAGCTATGTGCTTTTAGTGACCTCCAGAATGATTGGACCACTTGGCTAAACGGGGCAAGAAAAGCTATGAACAAATGAAATTGTTGTTTATCATAATTATACACTCATAAACGTCTCCAAATCAAGCCTTTAATTGAGGTAAAATGTAATCCAGTTAAATGCCACCACCTTGCCAACAAGCAGTTTGGGCATCTTGCCAGAAGAAAGTCTTTACACTCATCGGACCATAATCTGGGTTTCAGTCAAAGTGCCTATGTGTTTCTAAGCTGTTATTCCTAAAAGATGTCTGGATAAAAGCAAAGTATGCTTTTAGGATCTGTCAAGTTGTCCCTTAGTGTTGGTTTACCCCTAAAGAGGATTGGTATTGCCAGTATTGTTACAAACATTGTTACAAACATTGTAGTCACTGCCCTGCAACATGCTTAAACAATATGTGTGCTGTACAAGACCTAAGGGAGGAACATTGTATCATGTTCTGGATGTAGAAAGCAAAAGGGGTAGGAACACGTGCAAAGTGGTGGAGGTTAGAGGCGTTTTAAGGCGCTGTTGATATAATTCATCAAATCAGGGACACATTTAACATGACAAAATGTATACAAAGGAGGTGATTATTTTTGCATTCCACTAGCCACAAGCTGTGCTTCCCTATACTCGCTTGAGGTGTTTTAATGTATTCGAGCTACTGAAATCAGAATGTCACATTTCTGTACCTCACTCAGTAAGTCACGCTCATAGAAGGATACTTTTACAATTATAAATAGTGGTTGTGCAAAAATGTGATTGATGAGAAGCCATCTCCTGATCGGTTACAATGAAAAACCATGACACCCTGAACACGGTGTCACCTATTCCCGAGGCATTATCAAGTAGGGGGAAAAAAAATGTGGACTCATAATATCTTTGACCAGGTTTAACCTGAGACATCAAGTGTTTGGGCTCAACCACAGCAACAGTTAGTCATCATATCCTCCAGAAATATTAATCAATTATCTAGCCCGCCGGATCAGTTTGGGGAAGAAGTCATCTGGAAAGAGGCACAAGCAGATATAATGGGAACGAGCAAAAGCACATGCCAGTGAATGCTGTAATGCCTAATCCTTTGAGACAGCCCAGAGCCACAATGTCACTTTTAGTTTCCGTGTCCTCTGCTCCAGCCCTGCCTTTCACAACGTCTGTGTGGCTGCCGCCAACTTCTGGAGAGACTAACACACATTGATTTATTAATGGAAACAAGAGCAGATATTAGAAATGGCCCACGGTTTTAGGGATCTATTTTTCTTTTTTTCTTGAAAATTGTCATTGAAATAAAGGGTTGGGGGGCATCCTATTGATGAATAAACCCTTATGATTAAAATAATAGAATGAAGAGTTAATATCTTTACTAAATAAAGATATAGGTCATATTTAAAGAGGGCATTATGGGATCGTCAGAGTTCTCTCCTAACAACATTCGCATTGTTAGGGCCACATTTGATTGGGATCACTTGACCATAACAGTTGTAATACTTGGTCTGCCTGGGTGTGTGATGACTCTATTTCTTTGGTGATCCCGTTAAACCACCAAATGAATTACCATTCTTGAGTTATGAAAGGTTACAGGGGAAACTCCAAGACCTGTTTACATGGGCTGTGTTTGTATCCTTCCCCCTGCAGTATGCATCCCCTTCCATAAGGACGGCCTGGGAGAAGCAGAAGGATCCAGCAAGGACACCGCCACCTCCTCCACCTCACTGAGCATGGAGTCTGAAGGCCCTGCCGCCCCCACATCTGACAAGCAGTACTTCATAAAGCCTGGGACTTTATTTAGACCCAGCCCCCAGAGGGACCAGGAGGAGGACTGAGGGGCTGCATCACCGCCCCCCCCCACGCCCCTGGCTGGTGGGAGTATCAGAGAGGGAGTATCGGAGGCCTGCAGTGGTTGTACAGATTGGGATGTGTCCGGAACAGGAACACACAACACATCGCTGCTCTCCGAATAAACATTGTGTTTCTGGATCAGGTCTTTCCAAATAGAGCTTAAATATGGTAAAAGGTTAATGCAATCAAGCCCTATCAATCAATCCGTAGCCAGCCATTTTCTTGAAGATGAAGGCAGTTTGAAGAACCCCCTTGTCTTGCTACTCCAGACTGCATGACCCGCCAAGCAGGTCTTCCCCTTTCTTCAATACACAGTCTCCAGGTCACCCGCCCGTTACTCACACCCAACGATTATGTCTTCTTTGAGCTGCCCTGCGTGTCCCAGCAGGGACTCTGAACTGATGGTCATGGAGGTAGAAGTGGTGCGGGAGAAGTGGAAAGGACAGTTCTGTTCTGCAGCGTATATATATATATCAACTGACAGAATGTTCTGCTGCCTCGTGCTGGTGCTTGGTTCCGAGAGGTGACCACTAAGAAAGATTGGCATAAGGAACACTTCTCCCATTAGCATGGGTTTGAAGAGCTTCACTGGCTACAAAACCTCTCATTAGCACAATAGAGAGGGTCTGTGGTTGCGGTCCTTGGAGGGGCCTCTTTTATCCCTTCCGCTTACCTTCCATATTCAAATTTCACAAAACATTCAAGTGCAATGCACAATCCATTTTGGAAACCCGTGTTTTTCGGGGAGGGGTTGGGGGGATAGGGGCGCCCCGTTCTGTGACTGTGCGGGCGACCGCGGAGGGTGGAGAGAGTGTATTCGCGGTGAGCTGGAGAGGCGTGGGGGCGGAGGAAGCCGAGAGGAGGGGGGTAATTAACGCTAATCTCCACTGCGTTTCAAGTGGCACACGGAGTGGAGCCCCGGTAGCTGTAGCTGGGAGGCGGGGCTTTGACTGGCAGCCCAGGCCTTAGCTAGCCGTCCGCGGCAGATCAAAAGGCTGCGCCAGGGGCGCGGAACATCAGTGGTTCCACAGGGTTCCCCCCCACCATGCCAGTGTTCCACCCGATGACACACCCCAGTCATGTGAGACTCACATTCACTTTAACCAACGTTGTGAGGGCTCTTGTTTTAGATCTAACAACTTAATTGTGACGACGGAAGAAGGAAGAAGTTGAAGTTGGTTTATCAGTAATATGATATAGGACATGGAGAGGGGTTTGGTCACTGAGGACCCAAAGTGCATTTGGTTAGATGAAAATGTCTAATTTTTAACTGGCCATGGTGCCCGGTAAAAACATATCTATTTTCAATACTTAAGACAAAATATTGGATAAATATTAGATGCAGGTCATATGGACTTGTGGTCACAGTGTTTGTACGTTTGTGTGCGTTCCACAGTAGATCTGCAGGAATCAATGTGCAGACATTAGGACCAACCTAGACCACCAGCTCTTGCCTGGAGTACCCATCAGTGGGTAACTGAACACAGAGGTGCTCCCGGGAAATCCCAGCGCTGATGGACCCCAAGTGAACACATCATCTCAGAAGATCCTGTCCTGGAGAGGTCCCTCCCCCTGATGCTTTTTCCTTCACTCTGTGTCTTTGTGCCTGAGGAATTGACACATGGGGAAACAAAGTTCAGATCAGGTTCTGTCAGGGGAAAGGCCGTACCTCTCTCCCTCCATAGTAATTAGTGTTCACCGTGGTGATGTCTTAACCAGCCAACCTCCAAAATAAATTCCCAATGGCCGGGCAGGAAGTGGAGAGGGAGAGAGGGTACGTGCATCCAGTCAATTGCCCTGTTACAGTTAAGGAATCCAGCGGGCCGGTACCACTCATATTTCATCCTGGGTAAAGATTACCTGTCAGGCCCACGGGAGATGTATTGATCTGTTTTGCTTTTTCCGGCAGCAATCACCTGACAAAGGCACCTAGGAGGCGAGTGAATGAGTGATGCCCAGCCTATGTCCTCCAGTGAGGGGCTTCCATGAGGTGGTCTCCAAACGGGATAGGATTGGGGGTGGAGAGGAGAGATAATGTAGTCATAAACTCTTCATGAACCTGCTGTCTGAGCAAGCAGGGACAGGCTCGCATCTCCATAGGTCATCAGCGAACACTGTCTGGGACGCCTTTTTCGATCAGTTATATTTTTCTCCCCCATAAAGTATTAATTGATGTCGGAAACACAGACATTACATATGCTGATTGCTAGCGTAGCGCTGGTGTTGGGTTGCCTGTGTCAGGCCCTGCTGACAAATAGATTTTGTGGGTCACTGAGGTTGGCTGTTGTGGAATTGCCTCTTGAGAATGACGTTAGTGATCCCATCAATAGAAATTGGAATGTATAGAAGTGATCTGTATTTTCTGTTTCTTGATGTTCAGGCACCAATTTTTCCATAGGGTACTTCTGGTCACAGGTTCTGTCCTGAGTCAGTGCTAACAGTACTGCACTATCAACAATCAATATTATTGTACATTATCCATCCGGTATTCTTGGCAGCTTGAAGAGATTGATATTTTTGCCTTCTTCCATGGATTTCCAGAATGTTGAAACCCTCCATGAAACCTTAAACGTAAACATAGTGTTAATTACATTGCCCTCATATGGTATGCTATCTATGAAATACAAAAGGTCCATGGATAATGATATATGGATGTGTAAACTATTAAGTATGTAATCTCAATGACTTCGATGCTAAGTGCTATATATAGCTTATTAGACAAAGTGAATAGCTATACTGTCTTGATTAAATATGTTGTTTTTATTACGAGGATTTACAACTATATCACTCTGACATCGTTGTAGGCAGCTATCCCATATGACAAATAGCACAAATAGCATCTTATCTTGTAAGCTGTTATCTTTATATTTCCAAGCATGCCTTCCTAATTGCTATAAAACGTATCTTTGGAGAGTTGTTTTTATTGTCCTTAGAAAGCCTGTGCTGGGTGTTTTTTCATGTTAGATTACAGTATTTATGTAGTTGTCAGGTAAGCTTACGTTATTCTGTATTTATGCCAGTTTTTTTTATCCCATGATTAAATGATCAATTTAGATTACAAAAGTTTTAGTAAAATGTAATAACAGTCACAAATCATGTACTGTATAATCACAAGGTAATCTTAGTGTAATTCCATTGTCTACACTATGTAACACATGTTTTGTTCCTGGGTAGTACGTGTTAGAAAATGGCTATTATTCCCCAGAAACTTTGCTGGGACAGTGATATTTTGAAATGTACCCTGTCCAAATGGAAAACTGTGAATTTCTGTCTCTTTGTTCACATCAAATAAAAAATCAACAACATATGAATCCAACATAATACAAAAATGACTACAAAAGATTTAGAAGTGAGTTCGTTTTTTTAGATTGATGATTATCTGTCATCCATCATGTTTTAATTATACTGTTCTTGGTAGCGACGTTCAAAGTCCAGTATATCCTGGTGGAAGTGCTTGCCTCGCTTCTCTGAGTACGCTGCCATGTTCTTTATGAATTTATCAAGATGAGCATCAAGCATCAAGCATCAAGGCATGGACATCCTACAGCCCATTGTGCCATAGGTCTTTACCAGAGTCACCACCCAAATAGTTTTGGCTTTGTGATTGCCCAGGAAGCCCCAAACCACTGCGACAAAGGTTTTCCCAGACACTTGCTAGTGAAGTTCATGGCGAATTCATTACACTCCAGGATCTTCTTTATCTGTGGTCTGACAAAGACATCTGCTTTGATCTTTGCTTCAGACTGCTTAGGGAAGAAATCTTGAAGGTACTTGAAGGCTGTTGCCTCCTTATCTAGAGCTCTGACAAATGTTTTCACGAGGCCCAATTTGATGTGCATTGGTGGCATCAGCACCTTCCGGGGAACTTGGTCTGCTGTGGTCAGTCCCTCCTGTGGTAGTTTGCCTTGGTGTCCCTGCTGCCTCAAAGGCAAAGATAGCAGGAAATCTTGGAAAACCACATAGGAGACCCATCAGGAATCCCACCAAGTCTTAACCTCACAGCTGTACCAATCATACTTGAACTATTTATATTACTGGAAAGTTCTAGAAGTTACTAACCGACTCTATCTGGAATGTTCTGGAAAATGGTGCATTTCAAAATATCATTGGTCCTGGTCACAAAAGCATCGTCTTTTCGGAATGATTTTCTATACTTTTGAGGCATAACCAATTAGGAAATAACACCTACTACCCAAAAACAAGAACAATAAATACAATTGTTATACAGTGCTGTCACTGTCTGTTTTCACTCAATGTCCATGCCTTTCAAATAAATTCTTCCCAAAGCCTGGAACTGACTTTGTGTTCGTTCTCACTCAAATCCATATTGCAGTATTTACACAGTGTTGCTCTTTTTTCAACTGCCACTGTAACGCACAGACTGATTAGTACTGTTATTAAACATAGAACTAGTCCTAGGAAGACCACCTACACCTAGTTTTTAGAATTAGAAGTGAGTAATAGCTAATAGTAATAGTAACAGTATTCTTTATAATGCACTGCATTTGGCATGAGCAAGTGTACTATATAAGTGTGGCACTTGGGAGTCAGACCTTTGGAGGATGACTATGGAATGGAATTTCCCGTTGAAACAAAAGGGCTCAAATTATTCAGACAAAACACATAGACACGTATGTGTTACAGCAGGAAGCAGTAACAATTAGTAAAACCCCAGTTTGCCCATCAGTCACGTCACTGTTAATCACGCGTTGACTTCTAGATTGCTGTGACAGGAGAAATACTCTGCTGGCTCTTTGTGGAGTTTATCAACAGGCCCCCCCACCACTGTTAGTCTTGTGTTTGGGAGGTGAAGGAGCAGTCAGTTTGCCATGTGCTGAGGATCTAACACTACTTTGCAACTCACCAGTGGTCCAGCGTTACAAATCACATCATCAGCTGTCTGAGCACCCACAGCCACCTCTTCCCCAGCAGATTGATGGCCAAATGGAGGAAAAATCAATGGTTTCCTCTGGTCAGAAGGCGCCTGCTCTGTCATGTTTAGGGGTTTGATGTGCGTCGCTCCGTAGCTCCACCAAGCCTGCTGCTTTCTCCTCTCCGCTCTGAATGAAAGCAGTGTTTGAACACTGACAGGGAGCTAAGTGGATTCTCTCCATTTCCCTAATTGCCAGTCTCTATCCTCCATTCTCTCTGTCCGTTTGTTTGCTGGGTCGCCCCGTAATAGCTACTGTCGGTGGTATTGGGTCAGAGGAGTATGACCCAGGGAGCAGTGTGTGTAGGAGGCTAGTAAAGGTTGTTTTAGAGGGCTGGCAGACTGTCATGGCAGCTTCCCTCGGAGGTGACCCTTTGATTGACTAACAGCAGTCAGTTTCTCTTCACTAGAATAGCCCCCCACACAGCAGCTGTCTGGCTTCCATCAGTCCATCCTTATCACCATTCCTTTCACACAGTGGTTCGGTGGAATAAACAGGCAATTTTCTCTTCTCAGTTCCTATAATAGAGGATTTTAATATAATACATGTATACCGATCGTATTTTTTTTTTTTTTTACAACGACACTGTGCATGAAATGGTTCAGGCTCCCGCAGTGTAAACGACCGTACCTGATGTGCTTCCAGGGCTGACTGTGAACTTCCTTTCATTCATCACGTGCCTTCAGACAGTGACTGGGCCGTTCATTCCTGCTGTACTCTGTCTGTGTATCTGAGCGGATCCCAGGGCATCTGCTGGGCCGGCCCTCTGGGCTTCCTCACAACAGCACCATTTCTTTTCATTTGTCCTGGCATTCTAATCAGAGCATTACGAGCTCGAGCGAGTGAAGTACGCCGAAAGTTGTGTTCCCTGACAGCCAATAAAAACCTTATAATCTCCACGATTCAAGTGGGCCATTTTATAAAAAAAAAAAGAAACAACGAAGACTAACTAGCGCTATCACTCAGGCCACACCCCCCCCCCTCGCTTTTTCTTTAATGCCCTTTTTGTATTTAATATATTGCCCATGAAAAATGAGAGACTCCCGCTTCGGCGTGTAGATATTTTGTTGCTGATGATGCGAGACGAATTTCCATCACAGCTTTGTTTCCAGCGGGTGAGCGGATAATCTTTTACAGCGCTGGGAGGGCGCGCGCCGCTCCCATCAATCTCCGGGGCTTATGGCCTCTGCATGGATGCGTTGTCCCACCAGAACACCGGGCCGCCATGCACGCTGCCGGCCCCGAGCGGGGTCAGGGGCCGGCCGGGAGCCGCTCCGGACCCATCTGGGCCGCTCTGATGGACCTGGCCCCCGAGAGCCCGCCTCCAAACCCCCCCTTACCCCACCTCCCACCCCACCTCATTGTGCACAACAGCGGCTCACTTCTGTTCCATTACTCCTGTCATTGTTATTATGTCATTTTTCTAACAAGCTAGTCACGTCTGAGGGAGCAGTAATGTTTTCCCGCTGACAGCCTCGGCCAAACCGCGGTCTCAGCTGCTCCCGTCGCCCTGGCGGCAGGCAGGACGTCAGCTCCCGAGGTTCTACCCCGTTGGCTCGTACCAGTTTGTGTTGTGTGTTGTGGAGCAAAAAGGTCCTGTTTGATGCGATGGCATCCTGCCCAGTGCGCCCCCCCCGGGGGGGGTTTGTCCCACGGTGGCACGGTGCCTAGCAGGCGTGAAGCAGTGCCTCTCCCACCGGCCTCCACGTCTTCGCACCCCATCGCCCTGCCTCTTGCCTGCTAGCCAGCCTTCCCCACTTCCCCGCCTGCCTCCCTGGTTGCCCCGCGGAGACGCCCGGCGCTCTGATTGACAATAATGGGAACTGGCAGAATCGATGGGAGACAAGAGAGGGCCGCGTGTGCGAGATTCTCCCTGAGCTCCCAGTCACAGACCAGGGGCTCTGGCACGCCTCACCTGTCATCCCCGCACCTCCCCGGATTAAAGCCGG
>JACXGK010002521.1:26124-53933 GCA_016801125.1 Novumbra hubbsi | reverse complement strand
TTAAGGTGATGTCCCAGTCTCATTTGATAGCTTGATAGTTTAAGGTGATGTCCCAGTCTCATGTGATAGTTTAAGGTGATGTCCCAGTCTCATGTGATAGCTTGATAGCTTAAGGTGATGTCCCAGTCTCATGTGATAGCTTAAGGTGATGTCCCAGTCTCATGTGATAGCTTAAGGTGATGTCCCAGTCTCATTTCATAGCTTGATAGTTTAAGGTGATGTCCCAGTCTCATGTGATAGTTTAAGGTGATGTCCCAGTCTCGTGATAGCTTGATAGCTTAAGGTGATGTTCCAATCTCATGTAATAGCTTTTGGGGCATATTGGTAGCAGTACAGAAGATTACCTTAATACGTGTCAACTCAAAACTCTTGCCATAAGCATTCGCAAGGGGAATATTCTATAAGTTCTATATTCCTCTACAGAAACATTGAGGCTTTTTAAATGCAATACAATTTCCATTGACTTTTACAAGATCCGTCAAAAGTCTTTAAACCAGCATGGTTTATTAAATATGATAACCCTTCACATTTTGTCAGTTTTTATTGGTTTTAAAACCACTGCCTACAGTTTCTTTAATAAAGGAATTGCAAAAGGATAGGAAAACACAGAAAGATTTTATTTATTTTAAATAAAACACTTTGATTTAATTCTGGAATTTAAATATTGTTTCTATACGATTAATAAATCCCTCTAAGGCCTATGGGTCATTTGGGTCCCCAAAATCCATCTGGCAAAATCTTGACATTTTGGCCTCTCAGGAGGTCATCCTTTGTTTTAGAATGATGTCCTTTACATTTTGGACTTTGAAAACCCATAACTTGAAGAAGGATGAATAGTTAACATTGTTTAAGAAGACTTAATGAGTTTATTAGTAACAATGTGTGAAGAGAATACAAAAAACTTATGTTGACATGTAGTTGCTTTTATTGAGAAGCTCAAAGTATTCTCCAATATGTAAGGCTGATTATGTCACATATGGACATCCCCAGAGGTTCAGAACCACAAACAAAAATGTATTGTTGGGAAATGTAACATAATATACAAGTAATCTGCATTATTTCTTCTGAAAATTGTACAATATCAACAAAAATTGACAACTTTGGATCCCTATATCAGTGTAATGGATAATTTAATCCCAAAATCAAAAATGAGTTTAAATTCTGATTAGATTAGATTAACCCCTAAAAAATTTATAGTTTTTTCTATGCAATCATGAAAGACAGTGGTCGAGATTTGGAAGGTTTCTGTTTTACAGAAATACACAAACGACATGTCATTCATTGCAGCTGACTCCCCTACATCGTGAAAAAAACGGTAGTCTTCTATATTTAATTATTCCGGAGGTATAAATAGAAAATAACAGGTGCGCTTTTCAACGCAATATTACCTCTAAGAGATTTCAGTCAAGATATGTAAAGCTTTTACTTTGCAGAAATACATAAATAACATGTCATTCTTTGCATCAGACACTCCCCTACAAAAAAACGTAGGCTTCTATCTTTAAGATTTCCGGAGATATGAATAGAAATGTTTTTTTTGTGGTCGAGATTTGGAAGAAGAAATACACATACGACATGTCATTCTTTTCGGAAAACTGTCATCTACAACACAGAAAAAAGACGTAGGCTTACATCTTTAAGCAATCTGGAGATATGAATAGAAATGTAAAAATCGCAATGATTTTGACGCAAATGTGCATCAACCGAAGACGGAGGATATTATCGAAGTAGTAATCTGTCAGGGTTCCACCCTAGCCTGACGGTTTTCGCCTCGTTTCCACCCCCTGGTGGCCGTTGGGCGCCAGTACCGATCAACGTCACAATCACACCCAGTCACCAATCACTCACTCAACGGCCCGCACCTGTCCCTCATCGGTCAATCACGGTTCCTACATAGGTTCCCTGTTCCCATTCCCCTGTGTCAGTACAAACACAGTACTACGTTGGTTTCACTTACGACGTATTGTTTTCTTGACTCCCTGCGTTTCACCGCAGCCAGTAGCCTACCAAGTATAGTTATCCTACTACTACACCCTGGACGTTACTGGAACATTTGTTACCGGGATACACTTCATGCCCTCTCGTTGCTTACAACGAACGTAGAGTGTATTCCCCTCTGTATCAGTGCCGCAAGTCGCGCAATTGGAACCACCTTACGCTCTGTGAACACACACCCTTACAGTAATCAACAGATTAATCAATTATTCGTTGTGGCCCTACTCCAGATATGACCTACGGGGCCAGATGATAGTCCAGGCCGTGTCCTCAGGAGGTGCGCTGACCCGCTAGCGGAGGTTTTCACCTTTATATTCAACTTCTCCCTGACTCTGTCTACATTCCCCACCTGCTTCAAACAGACCATCGTTTTCCCTGTACCTAAGAAACCTTTTATCACCTGCCTGAATGACTTCCGCCATGTCGCTCACCACCATCCTGGGTCTAATCTCCAACAACGAAGAGATCGTTTATAGGGAGGCTACATGGTGCCAGGGTAATAACCTCTCTCTCAACATCTGTAAAACAAAATAAATGATCGTTAACGTCAAGAAAAGGCAGAGGGGGATCATACCCCCAGCTGAAGTGGAGAGAATCAGGTTCAAATCTCCTTCTAGTCCACCTGCTAGACGCCGGGGTTTGTAAGACCCTGGTAATAAGTACTCTGTCTATATTAAGTACAAGAATCCAGTTTTTTTAGAAGACAATCAAACTAAAATGTGTCTTATTCAGAGAGCTTTGAATTTTTATACACACATACAGACACAGGGAGGGTTCTCAGCTTTCTGAGGACCCTTATCTTACACTCTCATCATGAGCGATGATACTTTCTACCTACAAGTGTTCATGGCAGTTTTACACCCCCTTGGGCGTTTTCCTGTTTCCATTTAGCCACACATGATTAATACTTTGTTTTCTCATTTCTCAGTGGCATATACAATCATTTAATAAATGGTCTTAACAATAATTATTCCCACACTCTGCGTGTTCAGCAAAGATTACCTCACCTGGTCCAGGCAAGCAGACTCAGCAAAAACTTTACTTCCTGAGAAGACTCAAGAAGTTTGGCATGTCTGCAAGAACTCTCACCAACATCTAAAGGTCCACCATCGAAATTTTCTTAGGAGGCTGCATTCCTGCCTGGTACGGCAGCTGCTCTGCTGCTGAACACCAGGCCCCGCAGGGGGTGGTAATTCAGCGGGGCACATCATTGGTTGCCAACACACCTCCGTGGAAGGCATCTACCACACAAGATGCCTTAGGAAAGCAAGAAACATTATAATAGGCTAGAGCCACCCAGTTTTTCCCCCCAGGACATAAGGCTTCTCAACCAGCAACATATTTGATCATATTGATCACATGAACACTTTAAATGCTTTGACTATGCTGCTTCACTATGCTTCTTGACTACCTTGGTTCTTAGCCTCATGCAGAGCATTTGATATGATTTGATAAGTTGCTTTAACATTATTCTACTCCTGGCAACTCCTTCAAAGTGACTAGTGGGCTATCCGTGGCTTCTCTTACAAGTCTTCTTGATTAAGAGCTTTGGATTGAGAGAGGTTTTAGCAAACACTTTTTATTGGGAATGTGATGCAACTTCCACTTTCTGAATATTGATCCAGCTTTGCTCACTAAGCTTTTAAAATAAGTTGTTTGTTGTAGTTCATTTTTAACTTCTGCAGAAGGCTCTTTGGTCTGACTGACAGCATGAACAATAAGTCTTCAACTTTAATGGTGTCACGTCCTGGCTGGGGGCCCCTGGCCATCTTTGTGTGCCCGGGGCTCACAGCCAGGACATGCCACTGGAGGGGCCTCTCGGCACCTCTACATAACGGGTTAGTGCTCCCGAATTTGGGACAGCTGTCATCAGTTGTCTCTGATTGGGGAGCCTATTCAAGTTGACTGTTTTTGCCCACACAGGTGTGAGTTATTGTTTGTGCTCTATGCTGCTGTTCCAGCCAGTGAAGCCTTTGTTGTTTAGGTTCAGTGTCTACTTTTGCCTTATACAAGTATGTTTCTTGTTTATACCTTTTCAATAAATATAATGGATTTTACTAAGACTCTGTGCATGTGTCCAAGCTCCTGGTCCACTCGTGACAGATGTTTAATAGGTGGAGGCCAGTGTTGAGGAAATTATTAACATTTTTCAACAATTTCTTTAATCTGTGGAAACCATTAGCTTCCACCGAACAGGGTTAAACTCTTAAACAAGTTAAACATTTTCTTACACATTTCCCCACAAAAACACATGTAACCATACAAAAGGGTTGTCAGTGTTTTAAAATGTTATTTTCATTAAAGTACACTCTCATTCAGTAATATGATAGAATAAGTCACACATTTGAATCTTTCAGCAAGGCACTACTTTAGCATATACCCTACATTTTTGGGGGACAAAGTGCAAATGAGACTCTTGTCAACCCACTTCTTGGACATTAACATGCACATTATTAAAAGACAGACAGACAAAAAATGTCTATCAATTGTGCTGTGTTGTATTAACAATCCCTATTGCTGGCTGGCATGATTATAACAAAGCATCCATATGTTTTGGGAACACTCATGTAATTGACACAGTCTCTGCTGGGCATTTTAATACGATTACCATAAAGAACACTCTAAATTAAAACCAGTACCTTAGGGTTGTAGAACAATGTTGGCACTATGCTGAAACATTTCCTTTCATGGATGTGGCAAAGCAGTGGGACATGTACAGAACATTGGTTTTTTTCAAAAATCTGATTACTTCTGTGTCTTTAACATAATGCGCTGAATACATTTTTTAAATATTGAGGCACTTTATTGCATATTGTAAAACTGTGATAAATTGCAATTGACTAAAAAGGTTATGCAATAAATTGCCATTAATTGTGTCTTTTGACAACACTATTAATGTAGTCATGTCAGGAATAACACCAAAGCTGTGAAAATAAAGGCATCATTTATTTGTATCTCTTCCTGCCTGTCTTCTGCTGCAGGTGACCTTATTACCTACACAGTCCTTAAAATGTGATCCCTTGCTGATTTTGTACATTTGCCCACAAGGAATGATCAGTCTATAATTTTAATGGTAGGTCTATTTGAACAGTGAGTGACAGAATAACAACAAAAATCCAGACTCATTTCAAATAAGTTATACATTGATTTGCATTTTACTCAGTGAAATAGGTATTTGACCCCACTCCAGAACTAAAAGATTTGACGGTACATGGCCCCATCCATCGTCCCTTTGATGTGGTGAAGTGGTCCTCTCCCCTTAGCAGTAAAACACCCCCAAAGCATAATGTTTCCACCTCCGTGTTTTTGGTGGGGATGGTGTTCTTGGGGTCATAGGCAGCATTCCTCCTCCAAACACGGCGAGTTGAGGTGAAGGAATTTAGGCTGGAAAGGTGCAGGATTGGTGAACGAGGGGATAAAAGGTGACACAGGAATAATAACGGAGTGGCGCGCCTGCAGTCCTGAAATCTGGCAGTAGGCTGCCTATAAGAGGGAAACTACGCTCGCTCAAAATACAAGTAAAAGTGAGCGGTTAAACAATTTAAGGGTGAGTAAATTATAAGTGATAAGCATAAGCATACAGATTTTTATTTTTCATGCTCCATCAAACAGTTACATTGGTCTCAAAAAGTACTGCTATAGTGCATAATCTAATTCTAATTCACATGTGGCCAGTATAACACCATGCAAACAAGGCATACATTACATAAGATGATACTGCAAACATTTAGATGACTCAAAATCCTCCAAACAAAGAATGAACAAAGGCCCTGCATAGACCACCACCCAGAGGGCTACAGTGGAATCATAGAGACAAGTCATTAGAGTGAAAAGCAGGAACCTACAACAGGCACACAGGACATGACAGCAAGACAATGACATTGAGAATGTGATCTCAACATTTCTGCTTCACAGTGTCAAGGGAATTGGGGGGGTTGACAGATATCTTGCACCAACAAAAAATAACCATTGGATACAGAGATTAGATGGGGCTTTCTTTCATCCCTACACTTCCCCAATAAACATATACTGTTCAAAATCAGAAAGAGTTATTTACAAACAATCCAGCATTGGAGGAACATCTCCAGACCAGAGATCTCGGGTCCTTGGCTTCACCTCAGGGGTGTTCTGTTTTGACAGATCAATGAACATGAAACAGTCCATTTATCTGATATGGATAAACAATGTATACAAAAGTGGATTATCTGTTTTTAGGATGACTGTTTTTCAGACAGAATGCTGATCATTGGACAAGTGTCTTGAAAATCTAATTATTTCCAATGTTTTGTGACCATGAAGAAATGGATGCATCTTTAAAATGCATATTTATACATGGGTTAAATTGTATATGGCTAAGTCACTGTTGTCTCTGGAGACACAGCTATGGATTGAAACCAACATTTAAAATCATACCTTTCAATAATTCTTCTAAAGGGCACATAGCGTTGGATAACAGTGGAGAAGCACACTGCCTGTTTAGGGGACTGATGGCAATTCATGTAATTGGTACCTGGAGGAAAGTAAAGAGGGTAAAGCTTTTTTATTTCTGTCAGAGAGCGGGTGATATAATATTTTCATGTCAGGACAAGGCATGGTCAGTTTAATTTTTAAATGATTATTTTCAAACGTTTCTCAGTTTTAGAATTTGGTGCCTGATCCTGCATGCGCACCTTATTTGCCAGCAGTAACTATTCCAGGACAGAGCCTGGCATTGCCCTCACCCCCTCATAGTTTGGGAGACCCCAGTCTTGTTTGTCCCTAAATGTCATTGCTGCTAACCTTGTGACGAGCTTGATGCACAGCTGACCCTGCGACAAGCTTCCTCTGCTGTCTTCTACTTCTATGGCTGCTGTCCAAATAACATGATGGAGCCCATACAATTTTGTGGGCCAAAATGGGTCTGTGTTGCGTGTTTGTATTGAGTGCATGTGCAGTGACACTAGATATGCATGGTTGGAAAAATAAGAAAACAGTTCATTTAAAACTCTCCAAGGTAGAGCTGTGTTTGTATTGGAGTAGAACACAAAAGAGTTAGCATGCGATGTGAGCTTGTTTATATTCTACTGAAAGGCTTGTTTGGCCACAGTGCCCAAATTGTTTTGTTTTGGATAGGCTTTGTTATGAATATGAGTTTGAGTCCAAATTGTTAATGTTTGAGTATTTTTTGTTTGGTTGAGAACACTACTGTAGAGTCATTGTTTTTTGGCAATTATACAGCACAGGAAAGAATGTGAATATTTACCCAAAATACAAATCTGCTGTGAGTGGAATTCTAAGGTGTTTTGTTATCCTAGGCAATTGACAGCTGACAATACAATGGTATTAATTCCATTAATAACATCTTACAATTTACATAGAATATGACATTTTAAAGGAATACCCCTAACACTGGCTGTGGAGTACCTGAATGCATACTTCTGAATGCATCTGTATTCTGTCAATATTGAGTTTTAAAATATATAAAAAATATAAGAAAAAATATAGCGAGGACATTTCACCCCATTGAACACTGACCAGAGAAAGTTGTCATTGGAGGTGATAAATCGATTGGGACTGCCCCTTACCTGTACTGACATTTTTCCACATAATCAATCAAGCATTGAGTACATGTAGCTTGTGCTTATCTGCAGCGAGCAATGTTTTGGACAATCATTTTTTTTTAGCTCTCATTTCAAAGACCTGAATGAAATGAGAGCGAAATACATAATTTTGGAAGATGTTTGCAATTGCTGTTGATAATCTCAAAACCCTTAACAATGGACGCTTTATAAAACATTCTAGCTGCAGCATTCTTTTATGTTGTTATTATGAAAAAAATATAGTTTCAGAAAACAAGAGTTTTTGTTGTGTGCTTTCCATAACAAAAACGGTGCAGTCATATGAAAATCATGTTCATGTACCAACGACAATTGTTGCCCATTCTGTGTATGGCATCAAATTAGATATGTCTTTAAGCCAACCAAAGTTCTTCCAAGTTCGTCTGGCTGGGTTGCTATAATGTTTTGGGGATCTTTTGGAAGAAATTGTATATTTGATGCAACTTAACTCATTGGTCTCTGGGTTCAGGATAAATATTTTACATACTCCGAACTGAATCGATGCAAAGACCAGTTAAAAATCAAAGAAATGTTGTTATTGACAAATTTACATGTGCTATTGTGTATTTAGGCCCTGTGTGCAGGGTGTGGAACTATGGCATTGAAGTGTTTCAAGTTAAGTAGACCTATACACTGTTTGGACAAAAGTAGCTGGCAACACTTGAATTTAGGTGTTTCATTCAGTCCCATTGTCACAGGTGTATAAAATCAAGCACCTAGCAATGCAGTCTGCCTTTACATAATTTGTGATAGAATGGGTAGTTCTGAAGAGCTCATTGAATTCAAGCATGGTACTGTAATGGAATGCACCCGTAGCAACACGTCAGTTTGGGAAATTTCTTCCCTCTTAGATATTCTGGCAAATTATGGCAAAGTTCAGGAACCACAGAAAGTGAGCCACGAAGTGAAGGGCCACGTAAAGTTACAGAGTTGGGTTGCCCAGTGTCGAGCGCATAAGTTGCTGACAATCTTCTGACTAAATAACTGCAGAGTTCCAAACTTCCTCTGGCATTAACATCAGCACGAAAACTGTGCGCCAGGTGAGAAATCACTCTTCTAAATCTGGCAGATACACAAGTCTGGTTTTGGAAAATACCAGGAGAACTTTTCCGGCCTGACTGCATTGTGCCAACTATAATGTTTTGGTGGAGGAGGGATAATGCTATGGGGTTATTTTTTTGGCCTAGGCCCCTTAGTTCCACTGAAGAGAAATACTAATGACTTAGCTCATGAAGAGGATCATTTGTATTATGCCAATCTATATGCCCTATTGATCAATGCATAAGTAGTTATTATGTTATCATTCTAGCATGCATATATATTTTTGTAAACATATAGGGTAATCCATCTATTTTTGTATATCAATAACATGTCCTGATGTCCTATATTTTGGGGATAGATTACATGTCCTTACATCCTCCATCTTATATTGAGTACATGGCTTTAAGAGAGATACTTGAGAGGCTTTGCTCTGTAAATTTACACATACTACCTCTAATTGGTAAAGCCAAATAACTTTGCGTGTGACTTAGTGTCTTTTCTTGGGAGGAGTTCCTTCAGGCCGGTTCTTTGTAAACCACCATGTGATCACATTAAAAGTAATTTAAAAGAAAGTACCTGATTTCCTACAGTTGCTTTGAGTTAATTAGATGAAGTTGTCTTATCTCACAAACCTAGAAAAGTGTACATTTTGAATTAACCACTTTACTTACCAAGACATTTTGCTGAAGAGTGATGGATTCCATCCTAGCTGAAGTAGTGCTCTTCTTTTGTCCAGGAACATTGACAGGAGTCTCACTCCTATAGCCTCACCATGAGATAGGGTGCAGGTCAGGCATAGCAGAGTCTGTCAATAGCATTGCCAAAACAGTTAGCATCATTTTTCCTAGCCATAGCCAGAGTAGTTAGCCTAGTTTTGCCAATTGTGACTGTTAATCGTTCCAGACTAAGAAAAGTAAAACATGGTAGTGCAATCACTAGCAACCTTATTAAGTTGAAGAAATCTTCGAGCTTTATCATGAATGAAAATTATTGTCTTACATCACATCTTAAAGTGGGACTCCTTAATATAAGATCCCTTGCTTCTAAGGCAATTGCAGTAAATGAGTTAATCACTGACCACAAACTAGATGTCATTGGCCTGTGAAACCTGGTGAAACCTGGCTATAGCCTGATGAATTTATTGCCTTAAATGAGGCCTCCCCTCCTGGCTACACTAGTGATCATATCCCCCGTGCATCCCGAAAAGGGGGGGTGTTGCTAATATTTATAACACGAAGTATAAATGTACTCATAAGCACATAGCAGATTTTCGTTCTTTTGAGGTTTTACTTATGAAAGTGAACCAGGCTGATACTTCCCTATCCATAGCTACCATTTACAGGCCCCCCGGGCCTTACACAGGCTTTCTTAGTGAGTTTCCCAAATTCTTGTCTAACCGTGTAGTCATGGCAGATAATATTTAGATTTTTGGTGATTTCAACATTTATATGGAAAAGTCCAATGACCCTCTTCAAAAAGCCTTTGAAGCCATAAATTATTCAATGGGTTTTGTTCAACACGTCTCAGGTCCAACGCATTGACACACGTAGTTCTGTCACGAGAAATGTATGTTTGTTTAAAAAAACAAATTGCACCCCAAAAAATGACTTTTTCCAGTCGTAATATAAATTCTCAGACTACAAATAGATTTCAGACTCTTCTTTTCGCTCATTAATGACAGTGCAAACAAATCTGTAAATGATCAAATTGAGGATTTAAACTCAATATTGCGCAAGACTTTAGATAGGGTTGCACCGCTAAGAACTAAAGAAGTATTTAGATTGGCTTGGACATACAGTACAGAACAATACAGAAAAGCACTCACATCTGCTCGATCATCTTATTTTTCGAACCTGATTGAGGTGAACAAAAACAATCAAAAATGTCTCTTTGATACTGTTTCTAAGTTAACAAATAAGCAACGTTCAACCAATGAAGTGGGTCTTCACTTTAGCAGAAATTAATTCATTAACTTTTTCGATGAAAAGATCATCACCATTAGAAAACAAATAACCGACTCTTCCAGCATGCCTAGTTTTCAAACATTTACCGGTCTTAAGAGTGCACAGAACTCCCCTGAACTGGTATCAATGGGGACACTTTAATTTTTTTATCCTATTTCACTTGACACATTCACTAAATTAGTAACAAGTTCTAAACCAACAAATTGTCAATTAAACCCGATTCCAACCAAATTACTTAAGGAGCTACTCCCAGTGCTAGGTCCACCAATGTTGAACATAATAATCTGCTCCCTGTCACCTGGAAGTGTTCCAAACTCATAAAAAATAGCAGAAATAAGGAAATAAATTTGGATCCAGATTTAATAAAGAATTATAGGCCAATATTGAACCTCCCCTTCCTCTCCAAAATCTTAGAAAAATCTGTTTCTCTACAACTTAATGCCATTTTGAAGACAAATAACATTTGTGAAATGCTCCAATCCGGTTTCAGACCCCATCATAGCACTGAGACTGCAATTGGAAGGTGATAAATGACCTTCAAATGGCCTCAGACAAAGGTTCTGCATCTGTGCTCTTGTTTCTTGATCTTAGTGCTGCTTTTGACACTATTGATCACTCCCTTCTCTTGGAGAGATTGGAAACCTCTGTTGGGCTATGTGGAACATTTTTAGCCTGGTTTAAATCTTATTTATCTGAAATATATCAGTTTGTATCAATAGATGGCATGTTCTCTGTCAAATCAAAGGTATGTTTTGGTGTTCCTCCAGGCTCAGTTTTGGGGCCATTACTGTTTTCCCTATACATGCTGCCTCTGGGTGATGTCATCAGGAACCACAATGTAAATGTTCACTGCTATGCTGATGACACAGCTATATATCTCGATGAAGCATGGAGAAGCCCCCAAAATAGCTACTTTGGAAGCATGCGTCTCAGATATTAGAAAATGGATGACCAATAACTTTTTGCTTTTAAACTCGGAAAAAACAGAAATTTTTATTTTAGGACCTAAGAAACAAAGAGCTCTGTTGGGAGATCTCACAATGAACCTGGACGGTTGTATAGTCATATCCCAAAAGAATGTGAGAAACCTTGGAGTCACCCTCGACCCTGACCTCTCTTTCTATGAATACAAAAAATATCTCTAGAGCTGCTTTTTTTCATCTTCGGAAAATTGCTAAAATAAATTATTTTTTATCAAAAACTGATGCTGAAAAACTAATACATGCTTCTGTTACTTCCAGACTTGATTATTGCAACGCTCTAATCACCCTGATAAATCTATAAATAAACTTCAGTTAGTGTTGATTACGGCTGCTCGAATTTTAAATAGAACAAAGAAATTTGAGCACTTTACTCCAAGTATTAGCTTCTCTACATTGGCTCCCTGTGAAGGCTAGGGCTGTTAAGGTTTTACTGTTGACCTATAAAGCAGTACATGGACTTGCTTCTGCATATCTCTCTGAAATGATCCAGCCATATATACCTACACGTAACTTAAGATCGCAAGATGCAGGCTTTCTCACATAGAGCTCCGCTATTGTGGAATAATCTGCCAGTTACGGTTAGAAATGCAGACTCTGTGTTAATTTTGAAGTGTCTACTCAAGACGCATCTTTTCAGCATCGTTTTTGATTATTGTAGCCTGGCCCAGGGGTTGAAAGTGACCGGAATGGCTCGATACTGTCCACCCTTGCTGTCTTGCTAGGTGGGCTCTCATCTCCACTGGGATACCTGCTCTCCAATGCCACTTGAGGGCGGAGTCACTGGCTTGCTGCTGTCAGTCCTTTGCGCCCCTCGAGCAATTGAAATTAACTCTGCTAGCAATACTCGGCCCTCACATATGGTGGTTGAGGTTAGTCCATGTCCCTTTGGCTGATGCCTGGCAATGTGGGTGGATTGAATTCTTGCCTGTTGTGTCCTGTCCGAGGCCTCCCTTGGATAGGGCCACAGTGTCACTGGACCCCCATGTCTCAGACAAACGTTTTCATGCTGCTATATTATTGTGCCGGGGGAGCAGGGCTAGTTATCTTCCATAACTCTATGTTCTCCTCCTTAACTGTAAGGAATGCACTCTTTAACAACTCTCCTTGTCTCCTGTTGCGGTTCAACTTAGAAGGACGTGAGGTCTCGGCCTACACCTGTGGAGTACCAGGCCCAGAAGACCTTGTCCCGAGCCTTCCTGGTTTTGCAAGCACATATCTGACGATTCCAGCTGCCACTCTGCTGACCCCCCCTCCCAACCTGGATCTAGACAATCCCGGCTGCCACCAGGCTGAACCCCTAATCAACACACCCTGGACTGTTCCTGTCCTGCCAATCTGATCATGCTTGTCACCTAGATCAGGCATTTTAGACTCTGGACACAGCTCATGTGAATTTATTAATTATTAACAGTATTCTTAAACATCACCCTGCACAGCCACAAGAAGTATGGCCATCCGTTTGAGTCTGGTTCCTCTCTAGGTTTCTTCCTACAATCCGGCCCCCATAGGGAGTTTTTCCTAGCCACTGTGCTTTAATCCTGTTGTTGTGTGCTCACTTAGGCTGGGTGTTTTTGTCAAAGCACTTTGTGTCAAATCCTGATGTAAAAAGGGCTTTATGAATATATTTGATTGATTGATTGAGATTTAGAATGGGATGTCATACAAGCTGCGATCAAATGTTTTCTGTAGCTCCAAATGAGAATTCTGCATCTGTTAACAGATAGTTTGGCCCGCTCTTCCAATTTCAAATGAGTGCCTTCTCTAGACTGGGCTTTACGTTTTGTTCCAGAATGCCTTGATAGTCTTGAGATGTCATTGTCACCTGCAGAGATTCAAGGCACCCTGTGCCAGAAGCAGCAAAGCAGAACCAAAACATAACAGACCCCTCCTGTGTTTCAGCCTGGCTTTTTAAAGTTTTTCTTACAGAAGTGGAGTCCTCCTTGGAGCCCAGTTTAGCTCAAAAAGTGACGGATGATGCAATCTAAAACTGACATACCTTCAGTTTGTCACGGGTGTGAGCGAAGTTGGAACCATTTGCAAACATTTTGAAATAAGAAGTGAATTTACAACTAACAAAAGAACACATACTCAAACTGTAAATCAAAGGCAATGAAATAAGCAGCTACATAAAGTACAAATACGGACCAAACATGACATGTACTTACGTAAAGATGTTACATACGATAATGAACCACGCCAAGTGACAGAACCAAGGGACATATATACACACACAAATCACCAAGTGAAAACAGGTGCATGTAATAATCAGGTGTCTAAGGTGCGCTTCAATACAAGTGTTCCCCAGAATACCACCACCGAAAGGCACTGTGCTACCCAACATGTGATAAGCTTGGAGTTCAGCTTCTATCTCTTTGGCAGTAATCCTTGGTACTTTTCCTTCACACTATCCTTCTGTTCAATCTGAAGTCGGTTTTAATCTTGCGGCCGCAACCCAGGGAGGTTGGCTACAGTTCCATGGACCTTGAACTTCCTAATAATATTAGCAACTGTTGTCACAGGAACATCAAGCTGCTTGGAGCTGGTTTTGTAGCCTTTACCTTTACCATGATTGTCTATTGGTTTTCTTTCTGATCTCCTCAGACAACTCTCTCCTTAGCTTTCTCTGGTCCATGTTCAGTATGGTGCACACAATGATACCACACAGCACAATGACTAATTTTCTCCAATTACATAGGCTGAATAACTGATTACAGGGTAGGAGACGTGTAATACTAATTTGTTTACAATATCACTATAATCCAATTATTTATGTTTTCTAAGGGTTTTTCTAACATTTGTGACTCTGGTGTGAGAGGTCCCTGATGATGCCATGCGCTCTCTGCAGAACACCCGTTGTACCAAACTGTGGCACAATTAGTCAGGATGCTCTCGACCATGCAGCGCTAAAAGTTTACCAGAATGTTTGTAGATAGGCGGCCCATCTTTCACTTCCTTAAAAAGTACAGGCGCTGTTGCACCTTTTTTACCCGGCTTGAGACCAAGGACCAGGAGAGGACCTCGAAAATGTGGCCACCCAGGAATTTGAAGCTGGCCACACATTCCACCGTGGTCCCATCAATGAGGCCTGGGGCTTGAATGCAGCCTTTAGACTTCCTGTAATCCACAATCGGTTCTTTGGCCTTCTTGGTATTGAGGGCCAGGTTGTTATCTGCGCACCAAGCCACAAGGTACTTGACCTCCTCTCGGAAGGCTGACTCATCATTGTCGCTGATCAGACTAACCACCGTGGTATCATCCGCAAACTTGACGATGGTGTTGGAGGGACGCAGTCATGGGTGAAGAGAGATTACAGGAGTGGGCTAAGCACACAGTTCTGTGGGATACCAGTTTTCAGGGTCAAGGCGGAGGAGGTGAGGTTGTCTAACCTAAAGCCAGCTGCCCAGCACAATCTAAGCACCCAGCATGGTCTAAGCACACACCAAGGAACACCATCAGGACCAGCTGCCTTGTATGCATGTTCACCCTCCGAAGTGCAGAAGATACCTCCGCGATGGACAGACTGAGGGGGGGGGACATCTGGGTTGAGCTTCATTTTTGTGGCTGGGTCTTTGTTGTCCTTGTCGTGGCGTAGAAAGTGTTCAGCTTGTTGGTGAGGGAGACATCAGTGGCTGAGGGGGTGGGGTGTTTAGGTCGGTAATCAGTGATGGCTTGAATGCCCTGCCACATGCGTTGAGGGTCAGAGTTGTTGTGGAAATGCTCCTCAGTCCTCTGTTTGTGGGCGTGTTTGGCCATCATGATGCCCCTTTGTAGGTTGGCCCTGGAAGTGTTGTAGGCCTCCATATCTCCGGATCTGAAAGCAGCATCACGTGCCTTCAGAAGCAGTCTGACCTCTTTGTTCATCCAAGGCTTCTGGTTGGGGAAGGTCTTTATTTGTTTATGGTTGGTGACATTGTTGATGCAGGTGTTGATGTATTCCAGGACTGAGGATGCATATGTATCAATGTCAGTATGGGAGTCAGTGTTTGTCTGAGTGGAAAACAAACTCCAGTCTGTGTGTTGAAACTGGTGCTGTAGTGATGAGTCCAACCCCTCAGGCCACAAATTGACTGTAGGTTTGATGATGGGTAAATACTTGGGAAGCATGAACAGTGAAAGGTGATCAGACTGACCCAGGTGGGGGAGGGAATGTTTGTGTACACTTGGCCTAGTGTTGTGTCTCCTCTTGTGGAGCAGAAGACATTTTGATAGAATTTGGGGAAAACTGTTTTCAAGCTGGAGTGGTTGAAATCTCCAGCAACAATTATAATGACATCTGGATGTAACATTTGTTGTTTGCTAATGGCAGCCTGCAGCAGTCATTGCTAGCTGAGCATTAGTATCAGGTGGAATGTAGGCTGCGGTAACAACAATGGACGTAAACTCCAGAGGCAGGTAAAAGGGTCTGCAGCTAATCATAAGATATTCCAGATAGGTAGAACAGTGACTCCTGGTGAGGCTAGCGTTGGTACACCACATTTTGTTCACGTAGATGCACAGACTATCTCCTTTGGTCTTACCTGAGTCTGCTGCCGTTTGATCAGCGTGGGAGACAAGGAGGGCCTCAAGGCTGATGGCATTATCCGGAGGGCTATTATTAAGCCACGTTTCTGTGAAAATCATGACGTTGCAGTCCTTAATTCTTCTCTGTGAGATGATTCTTAGTTGTATTACTTCCATAATGTTCGCTAAGAAAAGGCTAAGGAGAGAGGGTCGGAGTGGGTTTTGTTTTAGCCTAGCTCGAAGACCCCCACGCTCACCTCGCCTTTGTTTACAATCTCTTCGCCGCCTTCGGCCACTTCCAGTCAGATGGGGGATTTCAGACTCCCGGAGGAATCTTGCAATCTCTGTTGGTAATTAAAGCCGTTCGAAAACATTTGTTGCGCAGTATTTTTCAATGTTCATTAAGTCCAGTTGGTTGTAAATGTTGAACTGCGCCGGGTGAATATACTAACAACAATAGGATTAACTACTACTAATTTACAAAAACTGGAGAGACGCTGGGCCTCGCGTTTGCACACATGCCGCCTTCTAATCGCGACCACAAAAACTCAAGATTTCAGAAAAAAACTACACATTCTTTCAGATGTGGCACGTCTAAGCCCAGAATCAAAACAAATCTTGTGTTTTCGTATGTATTGTTCCACCACACTGATACCAAATTGACAATTTGGTTGATGTTGTAGAGCAGGGGTCTTAAAATCTTACCCTACGAGGTCCGGAGCCTGCTGGTTTTCTGTTCCACAGTATTATTAATTGCACCCATCTGGTAGCTCAGGTCTATATGAGTCTTGAATTAGGGGGTTGCAATGAAAAACACTTAGTGGAACTGGCTTAGAGGTCCAGAAGTAAAGACTCCTGTTGTAGAGTTTTTGAAAGAAAAAAATCAGAAAATATTAGATTTTGTGTTTATTATGTTATATTTTCATACCATAAATAACTTATAGTTGTTGTGAACCTCTGGGAATAATAAAATGTAAAACAGTAAACATTTATTTAACTAGGTGGTTCTCAATAGAAAACATGTCAACATCCGTTTTTATATTTATTCACACGATTTCACAAACCTACTCATGGAAGCTTCTCAAACAATGTTTTCTATTCATCCTTCTTTAGTTAAGGTTTTTCAGAATCCACTATATAAAGCACATCATTCTACTCTAAGGATGACCTCTTGAGAGGCCAAAAAGACAAGATAGTGACAGATGGATTCTAAATCCCAAGATGGACCCTAGACCTTTTCAAGGCGAAGCGCAGCACAACACGGTTACAGAACACAATAACCCATGAAGTGCAGGTGATACAAGGAACATAAATGGACTGGGTAATGAGGGATGGGATGCCGCCATCTCCTGCCGGCAGTAAGCACACCTTGGCAAGGCGGAATGCCGGAGAGGAAGAGGCCACGCAGCGCCACACGGAGCAGCCATCACAGATTTCAAGACATTTAGAATATCTTTGTAGAATAAGCAATAAATCATATTTTTCACAGCTCTCTTGCTTTATTCTATGACATACCAAGGACATGCAAGTATGCATGATACAGTAGCGTTTAATTTCATCACTTCTCAGGAGGAATGAAACATTTTTTCAATGAGCTGTCAGGGTACCAGCAAATTTGACTAAGTCTGTACCTACTTGCTCTCGCTAGTTTTAGAGAAAACTGAAGATGGTAAAGAAGTGTCACCTGAATACACAACATAACCACAAACATCTTTTCAAGCCAGGTTTCAATCGTTTAAAATTCTAGCTAGTGATGTTATAATGTCTCAATTTATTTATTAAAGAGATGTGTAGGAAAGCTGTAGGAAATGACTGAGGGCAACGGATGTGTCGACGGGCAATGAGACAACACCCAACCAGGCCTCCCATTCCTGCCCACTGATCCCAGCGCAGATCCCTGAGCGTTATTATACAAATAAACATTAAGAACGAGAGGAAATCTCTGTTGCACAATTAACAGTTTAATGAAAGAGTAAAGTATACAGCCACTTAAGTAACAGTCTCTTATTACAACAAAGGAAAATCGTCAGTACCCATACAGTCTAGAGGTATGACAAAACACTGCACAACCATCCCATATTGAAAACACATTTTCCCTTTGTTCAATCTCGTTTTAGATTACACACAAATGACAGTCTGTCCCCCAGCTTCCCCTGGTGGACGTTCCAACTAAGAAGGGTCACAAGACAAGTATAGACACAAAGATGGCTTTAACCCATTAACAGACGTCTCTGTCTTTGCTGACCACTTCCAACGCATGACCATCATGGGGGGGTACTTTCAGGAGCTGGCAGGTCAGGATCTGTCAGAGCAGGGGCCTCTAGACATTTCTGTGCTGCTGGTTTTGGTTGTCCCCAATTAGGAGCAGCTGTACATTGTTGCCTCTAATTAGGGACCTTATTAAAGTTGCCCTTATCTACCTTAGTTGGTGGATCGTTGTTTGTGCTACTGCTGTTGCAGTGTGTCTCGCCTTTGTGCTTTCCTTTTTGAGATGAAAAAGAAAGAAAGAAAGAAAGAAAGAATTGAAAGGATGTTTACCTCAACTCGCTCTGCGCCTTGTGTCCTTCCTTTGAACCGTGACAGGAAGGAGAGGAGGAAGAACGCATAGGAATATGAGTGAAGGAGATAGGAGGAAAGGTAAAGATATGATTACAGAGCCTGCCAATTTATTATTCCAAACAGTGTTTGAGATGAAATACCAAAAATGAGTCAAGCGATGGGAATCCTTTAACCACAGTATTTAATCTAATAGTGTTTTATTTATTAAATATTGGAGCGCTAGGGGAGGAATGTGAGAAGGAAAACATTAAGGGAGTAGAGCGAGTGTAGTGAAGATGTTGTAGAATAGTGAGGTGGAAAGGCAGATGAGAATGTTTGGAAACAAAACAATATTCTGCTCTTATTCTACCGAGACTACCAGGACCACTGAATGGCTGTTCAGACTGAACAGTTCTGTTTTGTTTGTGGTATTTCTGTAATAGTTGTTTTCTCTGTACATAAAAGTGTGAATGTTAAACTAAATGCAGAATCCAGAATTGTACTTTTTTCTTTACATATAACATTGGATATTTTAATGTCCCTGGTTATCATTTCAGAAATCTTGTCACATTAGGCCAAAGATCTCTGTCTCAGTTTAGTTTTATGCAACTTGGGATGCATAGTTTCAATGCACAGTTTTCATGAATTTGGACAATGCTAAGTCCAGGCTGGGATAAAGTTGATGGCTTGTTGTAAATTACATGATTGTCCCTGTCCTTGTTTGCTTGGTTATGAAGCTGACTTTGATTCAGTTTAAACAGTCTGTACACTCCACATGCTTTTATTGACATGCTTGTCATCTGAACGTGCAAAAACATTGCTTACAATATCACACTCCTATCTTCATCTCACACAGACAATCTGGGTCTTCTTCTAGCCACTGTGCATCAAAAGCTTTATAAAATACTTTTGATTTGATCAACCATGTAGCAGGTCTGCAACACATTTCCCCAAAAAAACCTCTTAAACCAAAATATTATTTGTCATGACTCAGATCTAATCATTCAATTTGGTCTGCTTTTATTCATCTCTATTTCACATTGAGATTTGAAAGCAAACATAAAAATGTTTAAGAAAAGTGCAACAAATCACCTCTAAGACAATCACTACCTTGATTACAGAGAATGTAATGTTCTCTCCACATATGTAAGTTGAGAAGGTAACCGAGTTATTTAATATAAGACAATATCAGTGATTCTGTTGCAGCTTTTGATCAACCTGAGAACCCAGTGGCAGAAATGACAGTGAAAGGCACAAAGTATAAGGAGGGCTTATGTGTTTTGCTTCAAAAAGGTGACTGATCCCAGGTTGGAAGGATAAAGTCAATGTTTATTTTATCTCAGAAAAAAATATTTGTGTAACTAAGGCATCTTTTTGTTTATTGCCTCATGGCAAAACAGGGAATGTTTGTGTGCATAAATGAAGAGATGTTGGGACAATTACCCTCCCAGATTACAAAGTATTTTGGATGTCACTAATAGCCCATTAATACTATTTTGCTAAGAAATTGAAGTAAAATGTCAAATTTAGAAGAAAATTGGGACACCATTTTTTTTAACAGTGCCAGTTTTACCCCCAAAAAATTGAAATCTACCTAGGCTTGGGTGACGTTTACCTCAAACCATCGCAATGCAAACATAGATGGCCTTGTTGAACAGGCCATACTGTGGCACAGGTTATTGACTGCCTGGAGATCCAAAGATATAATCATCATGTGAAAAGCGAATTATAATCACATTTTTCATTATTGCAGAAAAGCTTAGAGAACACGAGTAGCCTAAAAAGATGATGTAACTGACAGGAAAGACAGCAGGAGAGAATCTCATTATCATACTCAGATTGTTAACTCAAACAATGTTCTGCTCAACCAAGGACTAATGATCCTAATGGATCATCATCCATCCAGTACGAAATGGATCACCACTGTTCTTTCATAATGTTCCAATTTTACAGGAAAATACCCCATATACACTGCAAACTAATTCAGCAGTGGTTTTATGAACAACAGGATGATATCAAATGCCTTCTTTGATCTCCCCAATCACCAGATCTGAAAATCTTTGAACCTCAAAGTGGACGCTTTTCTGATTCTGCCGAGTTGTTCTCCAGGAAGGAGGAAGGATAGAGAGGAAGGCCTTACTTTCCCACTCAAGTATCTTTGTGGTTATTATCTGGTTTTGTAAGCTTTCGTCTACCTTTCTGCTGTTGCTTTTTTTGCTATTTTGTTTGCTATTCCCGTATTTCCCTCCCCTTGTCAGTGTTTTAGATGCTCCTCTCCCCTGTTGTGGTGGGCGGATCAGAACCTGAGCTTTTTCCGTTGTAAGATAGGGTCGTATTTTGCAAGATTCTACAAGAGTAAGTCACTGCTTATGTTTGCATAGAGTAACAGGTTCATGGCAATGTCACGCCAAGGTTCTTTGCACTCTGTGAGGGGACAACCGAGGAGTTGCCAGCCGTGATGGACAGATCTTGGAGTGGGCAGGGCTTTTCTAGAATGAAATGCTGCTACTTCTTATCAAGGTTAAGCTTGAGGTGGTGGGCTGACATTCAAGCTGAGATGTCTGCCAGGCATGCAGTTACGCATGTTGCAACTTGGAAATCAGGAATTGGGAAATAGTCTAGTGTCAATGGTATAAGAATAAGGCCATGTGCCGATGAGACAGTGACCTTGTCTAGATACCGGTCGGTTGTTTTGGACAAAGAGATTTAGAGTTGGGTTCCTGAGGAGGGGGTCAACTTGAACTATAGTCAAAGGGAGGAGTTGATGAGGAAAGAAGGTATGGAGAAGGGATAGGCTCAAGAGGACAGGTTTTCAGATGCCCAGACATCAAAAGACGCAAAACTTCACCTGGAGAGGGGGAAGAGAGAAAGTTCAAGGAATTAGGTTGTTAACTGACAGTGTGGCCAAAATTCTGAACTGGTTTGGTGAAAGAGAGGCAAATCAGGCTAAGCTTTAATTCAAAATGTTTGGCAAAGTCATCAGAGGCAGAGAGAGAGAATGAGACATTGTAGTGATCAGAGACCTGTAGTGGAGCTGCAGTAATCTCAACTGAGTTACACCATCTTGTGAGGATAATATCAAGTGCGTTGCCTGCTTGGGACTGGGAGAGGATGAGGTCAAAGGAGGAAAGGAGGGGGGGTATGTTGACAGAAATGAGTCAAAGACAGGGGTTGGAAGGTTAAACTCATCTTTCACTGTGAATGGTGAGCCATCCTCTAGAAATAAACATAAACTGTCAAGCTCATTGAGGATCTAAGAGAGTACATTCAGAATTTGACATCACTGCTATGCCAGTTTGGGGTTCAATTTAATTTAAAGTCCAGTCAATTTAGGAAGTACACAGAAATTCCATCTATATTCATTTCCAATGCGTTACAACGTTTCGAAATGACTAGAGTTTAAGAGAAATGAAGCGTGAAGATTCTATAAGCCCCCAGCTGGGTCAGCCCCGCCCCTACACACCTGCCTCCCATTAAGACCTGGTAATAGAATGTATTCAAGGGATCCCAGGGAGCAGGTCAGGATGAAGGCCAAAAGCCTTCAGACGAAATGCACCTGAGAAAATGGCATGACAGATGTGGGGGAAGACAACGTGGAAACGGAGGATGCAAGAGCAGCCCATTCCTCCCAAATCCCCAACGGTTTCCAAAACACCAAGACAATCGAAATATTTTGTCAAGGTTTTACGAAATGCTCAATGCATTTGACAATGACATTTGCAGGTTAGAAATACCAACTGATTAGTATTTTCCCATAGTGTTAGCATTAGCATCTGTTCTTAGGTCTAAAATGGGCAGAAGTTAACACCAACAATATGGACACCAATCAACCCAACCACCCTCATAGAGGGCTGAACAAGAATAGCAACAGAGAACAGCATGCCAGGGACTTTGTGCCCGAATTGCATTGGAGAGTGGACATCTCAGCGGAAATAACAGCCAGCCTTTTTAGTGGTGCTCCATGGGGGAAAGCCTTGCGTCCTGCTGTTTTAGAAATTCTAGGTACAACTGAACACACTTCCACACACAGTGTGGTCAGCAGGCTGCCTCCACCATAGGCACCAGCATAGTATAGCAGTAGTGATTCGGCAGAGCATTTGGATTCTGTTTGGAACGATCATGTCAGTTATTTTCCTTGACAAATGTTTCGAACAACTTGGGTGCTTCTGATGACGACGTGTTTTTTAGATTAATATGACAATTAGTCAGATTACATTTTATTAACAAAACAGGGGACTGTACATTCTCAAACCATTTTGATAAATGTCTGTATATTGGGCTTGTTGCTAGCTAGTAAACTTCAATGGTAACATTTTACAATAAGGATACAGTAATAGTCATTAATACACACATTCATTGACTTTAATTAATGAGCTATTAATGCATTTATAAACCTTTCATTATGTGTGAATGTGTTAACACTAGAAGCGCCGAGCCATTGTTACCCCCCTAAAGCGCTGTTTGGGCAAAATCTGTCTACACAAGTCTACAGACAGGGACGTATTTACTGACTCTGTAATGGTCGCTAGATGGCGCTTCTTGTACGGATCCGAAGTCAATGTCTATCTATGGTCAATGTCCGTGTTACGTTCAAAATTTCACAATACATCGACCTACTCACAAAACCCAAATATCACTAAATAACACAAGTGACATTTAAAAGACCAAAGTAAGAACATACTTATGTATGTTCGTTCATGTATATTTTCAAGTAGGTAAATGCCAAACATTCCAAAACGGTTATATCAATAACTTTCCAGTGGCGCAGTGGTTAGAGTGTACTGATTGTAAGCCCAGAGCTCATGGCTCGATTTCTCCTGTCTGCAACAACTTAAAGTTTAGTTTTCTCCTTCCGCAATTTTCCAATTGTCCCCAATTGTTGGAGTAAACCCAAATTGCTGCTTCCAGCTATATTTGTTATTATAATATTATACACTAAAAAGTGGCGCAGAAAATAAAGCATTATACAATTTATATAATGCGTTTTATGTAATATCTTAACCTTGATTTTCAATCATCTCCCTACTACACCATAGGCAGGACAAGGAGCTATTAAAATTGAATTATTCATGTAAAATCTCCTGATATGAAAATGAGCAATCGAATGGGTGTGTGTAATTAGTGGATACTCAAAGAGGTTAGTCTTAGGGAGTTGCATTGTGCTCAGGGTTTTTTTGTTTCTTTGCTTGAGCTAGTAAAGAATGCACCCATCCCCCACCTAAAGACCGCATTGCGAATCAATAGATTTGGTCTCAAGACAAATCGCTAACATGTCTGGCAGAGCTCACAAGTTTGGTTCCCTGAACATTGAACGCTGATTTTACATCTCCTTTTCGCAGTCGCATAACAACATTGTCCACTACTTTCATTTCTCCATAAAATGCGTTGTGCATTCAACATGTTTTTTGTTGAACGGCTATTCAGAATTCAATGCCAAATGTGTCCGGTTAATTGGCCATGTATTGTGTAATGCGCACCGCACCTTGTTCATCTACTACAGTTATGTTCTCACTGCACTGTATTTCACAAACGTATAGAATACCTCCAATATCATCGCGATGTCCGTTTGTCCAGATGTCTGTGTCAATCAAACACTTTAGACTACTCCGTGGACTTCTAATATTTTCATATGTAATATTATTAGGGTTATTTCGTTAGGAGAAATCCTATTGTAATTGTAGGTTGTATTATTAGGGTCACTCCGTCATGTATATTTTCAATAAAAAAAATACCAAACCTTCCGAAATAGTTGAATTATTAACTTTGTTCGTGGGGTAGTGGTTAGAGTGAACCGATTGTAAACGCAGGGTTTGTGGTTCAACTCCTTTAGTCTGCAGCAGCTTAAAATTTACTTTTACGCTTCCGCATTTTGCATATGCGTGCGGTACACGTCTCAATTTTCTAATTGTCCCCAATGTTTTAGAGTAACCCAAATAGCTGCTTGCAGCTATATGTATTATTATTATTGAATTGTACACTTTTTTACTTGAGTGTTAAATAAAATAAACTGTTGCTTTCTACATACATACAACTACTAGAGTACTTCAATATGTATGACACTGAATCATAACACAAATAAGACGTTCCGGACCTTTGCTTAAAGTAATTTGGTCTAACTGGACCTTTCTACATTTTAATTGAATACCACTGATCTATATATTTATACATTTTTTTTTTTTAAATAACAGAAGACTCGTATACGGAAGCCCTTGCACATCTGCTGTTAGAAAAAAGAACTGCAACAATGGCAGAACGCGCAATGAAAAATTTATTAAAATTAAATCAGCTTTTCTCAGTGTGATTTTGACAATTTAGAAATACTGGGTGATAAAACACACATATTTAGGAAAAGTAAAAAAAGCAGGGTCCTGGAATTTGATCGAGAGCGAATCATTTTCTTCCTCTACACTGGGTAAAATTCAACTTCTAGTGTTAATAAACACATTAACTAATTATTAGTTAACTGATGAAACACATGTCAATAACCAATAACTAATACATTAAAACATTGTGTAAACTAATAGTTATTTATTAGCAATTTTTTTTGTTTTTATCTAGTATTTTTACCAGAACTATTATTTATTTCAGATTGAATGATCATGCCCTATCTTCTTGTGTATTGATGTTCTGTTGTAACAAAAATGCTGCAGAAACATTATTACGTCTGGTAAGTAATGCACTGTTACTAAAATGATAAGTAATGAATGGTTTATAACCATCTGCAAGTTCTATTCTGCAATTAATAAACTAATGAACAGTCATGACATTACAATAACGATATCAATTTATTTAACTAATAATTTATTTAGAGTAATTAATGGGTTATAACCATCTGCAAGTTATATTCAGCGATTAATAAACAAATGAACTGTTGTGACTTTACAATATGGATAACAAATGTCCTTAACTAATACGTAATTAATGGTTTTTAACCATCAGCCAGTTATATTCAGCTATTAATAAACTAATAAATAGTGATAATGAAGTAATTGTCAGGGTTTCACCTGACTTGACTTGTTCCGCCTCTACTACACCACCTGGTGGCCTTGAGCGATGTGCTCATCACTGTCACAAACCACACTGTCATCAATCACACACTCAACGGCTCACACCTGTCCCTCATTAGTTAATCACCGTCCCTACTTAGGTTCCTGTTTTTCCACGCCCCAGTGTCGATTCAAACTAAGTACTACACCAGTTTTTGCAGAACTTGTATTTAGTTATTTGACTGCTGCGTTACCCCGCAGTTCATGGCCTTCCAGCCTTTCTGATATCGATATATCTCCTTCCGCTACAGCGTTCTATATAGATTTAGAGATATTCACTGAAGTCGCGCAATTGGGTCCCACTCTTCACTCAGTGCCATCGGACCCTTACAGTAATACATCTGGAGTTCTTGAACATAATGACATAACAACAATAAATAATACATAGGACTGACATTAGCTATTATTAGACATGATGGACACAAGAAAAAGCAAGTAAGTAAGCAACAAGTATCTAGTAAGGTAATCTGGCTTCTATAAATGGACAATATTCAGCAACAAATTAGTTGAAGGAAAGTTGTGGTTTGTTAAATGAATTAGGGTTATTGTATATGTTGCCTTGTAAGAAATTGCTTAACTTTAACTGATTATGTTCTATAATATACATTTAATTATTTTTGTTATGATGAAAGACACTGTTGGCTTTTGGTAGATTTCTCAGAATAATAATGGACCCAAGTCAGGGAAAGAAGCGTTCGTTGTTGTTTAATTACAAAATAATCAATACATGAAGATGTTATCGATGTTGCTCTTTGCTTGCTTCAGCTTGTCCTTAAATTTCACAAACTTATATACCTTTGGCACGGTCCCAAAATAGGTCTCCCTTGACGGACAGAACACATGGGGGAGGTAAGTGTGTGCGTTTTGCACAGTTAGCACTCGGCTTTGTCTGAAACTCTAACAACACCAAAACTTGATTCTGTAGTTACATCATGTTATGATGAAATAATTAAAAAGAATGTATGCATTTGTGTTTGTAATTGGATCATTTAACAGTTAACTAGACATATTCAAGTTTATTAACACATGGGCTCCAATCATGATTTGCGTCAATAATATTTAGATTGCAATAAATACATCTTTATTGATTCATGTTTTTAATATGTCCTTCATGAGTTACCTATTCATTTGTTAACATGTTTATTAACACAACCACATACAGTTCATTATGTGTAGATGCATTACTTAACTTTTAGTTTACACAATGTTTTAATGTATTAGTTATTGTTTATTAATATGTGTTTTAACAGTTAACTAATAATAAGTTAATGTGTTTATTAACACATTCACACAATCAAAGGTTTATAAATGCATTAATAACTCATTAATTCATGTAAATGAATGTGTGTATTAATGAGTATTACTGTATCCTTATTGTAAAGTGTTACCGTTTCACTTTAAGGTCAACACTGTAGGTCAGCTGTTTTTGAAATAGCACTGCGCTCATGAACAGCGCTGTTAGCTGGAGTGAGAAAGTTTACAGACCGTTGATACAATGCTTGTTTTTCCACACTTTTTTCAGGAGAACAAACAAAGTTCCAAGTCAATACGCTGTGGCCTTTCCATTTTGTAAAAACGTGTGTATTATATATTTTCAAACACTACATCGGTTGCCCCTTTTACTTCCATTTTAGCCCAGAGAGAGACCACAGGAAAAGTAAAAACTGAAATAATTTAATTAGGATCACACTGCTGTAGATCATCTGTAAATAGACCATAGGTTCACAAATATCAAACAGTTCCTTTGAGGTTCAGACAAGTGTCCAGTCTTGTGTAAGGGTGTGTGTTCACAGAGCGTAAAGGTGGTTCCAATTGCGCGACTTGCGGCACTGATACAGAGGGGAATGCACTCTACGTTCGTTGTGAGAAACGAGAGGGCATGAAGTGTATCCCGGTAACAAATGTTCCAGTAACGTCCAGGGTGTAGTAGTAGGATAACTATAACCGGTAGGCTACTGGCTGCGGTGAAACGCAGGGAGTCAAGAAAACAATACGTCGTAAGTGAAACCAACGTAGTACTGTGTTTGTACTGACACAGGGGAATGGGAACAGGGAACCTATGTAGGGACCGTGATTGACTGATGAGGGACAGGTGCGGGCCGTTGAGTGAGTGATTGGTGACTGGGTGTGATTGTGACGTTGATC
>JACXGK010002521.1:12313-26024 GCA_016801125.1 Novumbra hubbsi | reverse complement strand
TCTTGGTTATGCCCCTAGCCATCTCTGCGATGGTCTGGGTGGCCATAGTCAGGTTAGGGTTAGCCTTAAGTCTAGCTTGTGTTTGCCTTTTGTTTGTTTCTTTTTTAAAGCTTTATGTTAAACAAAGAACTTTAAATAAGTGTATCCCTTGAGCTCTGCGTTTGTGTCAATCTTGACAATTGGAAACACCTCTTATTAGTTTAACCATTTATTGGAGACCTTATGCATAGCAATGTACATGCAAAGTCTTGGCATTAGGTTTAGCTGATTTGATATAATTCACTTGGGTTGCAAAGATCTTCGTGTGCAAGCCAACGGTACACTGACTGCTGTTAGGTACAAGGATGGAATCCACAGACCCATCACCAGACCTTACTCTTTTTCAGTGGGCCCTGGGTTCCTACTGGTGCAGGAAAATGCCTGGCCTTGGTGCCCAGAATATGTGGGCAGTTCCAGGATGACAAAGGCCCTCATGTTTCTCAGACATGAATACAATTGGGAACCTCTGGCACCACAGACTGTCCAGGAGCTCGTAGATGCTCTGATCTAGGCCTGGGAGGAGGTCCCCCAAGACACCATGCACCGTCTGATCAAGAGCATGCCCAGATGTGGTCGGGGGTGCATACAGGCACTTGGGGGCCACACACACTACTGAGTCATTATGTGTTGCCGTGATGAAAATAATGCAACCTGTGATTTAATTTGTTTATTTAGATTTTCGATGCTAGTATGAATTCCGTCTTGGAATCTCTTGGTTATTTTAGTTCAGAAGAATTAAATAAAGCCAACAGTTGAATTAAATGTTGTATCACTGTCGGCTTAAAGAGGGCTCTGTATGTGTAAACACAATATGACTGTCGGATTCCAAACAGCCAATGACCAAATATTGTCAAAAGAGCACCTGTTACTTTTCAAATATGACATTTAACCTCCTGACACAGGCTGACAAGATAGAAACAATAGCCTGTCTATCATTTTAGTTATCCCTTCTGTATATATTATACACCATTTTGTGCGAGGATCCGCAGCTTCATGAAATATGTTGCCATTATGTGTGTGCAATGTAGAAGGATGTGCGGGCAAAGTCATACTCATAAATCTCTAATTTATGGACCAGCCCCATCATCTGCCCTGATTAAAGATTGGTCCTTTAGCTTTAACGCAAGACATTTTACCCACATTGGGTTAACCATTAAAAAATACAGCACAATTTATATAGTCCCCTCAAAAGTATGTAGACGGATTTACATTATGTGCAATGATGTAGGCAATGTTTAGTACTTGCTCAGATATCCTTTGCATGCTAGAACTGCCTGTAAAGCACAGACATCTCTAGATACTTGGTGTCTTCCCTGTGAGGCTCTGCCTGGCCTGTACTGCAGCTGTCTTCAGTTCTTGCTTGTGTCAGGGCTGTTTTGCCTATAAATGGTTACAAGATCCACCTAAAATCATTCAACACTTTCCAAACCAATAAATGGATTTGAAGGCATCAAAGACAATCTCTGTGTCAAAACGCCTGAACATCACTTTGATTTGGAATGTGATATGTCTGAAAGGGGAAAATCACTTTTGGAAAATACCTTTTAACACTGAAAAAGTCATTGGTAGATATGTCAGTGTTTTGAGGTCATTGTTCTGCTATATGACGAAGTGTACTCCAATTTTAGGTTTAGTGGCATTTGGTTGTATCTGCACTGACACCATGTTTTTGTAGATTCTGGATGTATCCTGTTACTGCTGTCAGCAGTTACATCAATAAAGACAAGTGAGTGCGTTTAAGTGGCATATTTTACAGATGAGGAGGTATGCCAGTTCCTTCCCTCCCCATACTTCGCATCACTCTGATACATACTATACCTTGTCTCATCCATCTACAAAACCTTTTTCCAGAAATCTGCAGATCTTTTAGGTATTTATTGGAGCTAACTATTAATCATAGGTATTGTATAAAGCCCTTTTTACCAATGCATGGAGTGCTTACATATATACCCTCAACTGAATCCCCAAATCGTAAATAACATATCAATAGAATTTTGGCTTGGACAAACACCCTATTATGGTTAAAACCTAAAGAAGAGCAATGGGGTTGGCTCTGGAGCACAAAATGCTGTCCTTTTATGAAATAAATTATGTATGCCAGGGAGGAATTGTTTGAGCCCCTATCTGAAGACAAAACAGAACCCAGTTGCAGCCTGTTAGGGTTGTATAAAATTACAAAATGTTTATTACCTTATGCTTTATTTTTCTTATTTTTCCTTATGCAGAATTTATTTCACTTAATTTATTTGTCCAACCCTAAACCAGTTAAATATTTGATGCTTAAAACTGGCACAATAAATCCACGCCTGTTAATCTTACTGGAGAGTTTGTCCTTATCAGTGGGATCTAGCCGCCAGAGGGAACAAGACCAATAACTTTGTAGAGAATGGTTGAGAATCCTTAAGAGTAAAAAACCCCAGAGGACAAATGCCTTCAGTTTGCCTGCATTTTGATCTCTTGACATTGTGCCTGCAGACATAAAACGAGGCACAGGTGACTGATGTTGCCCTTGGCAGCTGGAAATTGTTCAGGAGAGCAAAATTAACCAATCTGAGAAGGTAAAATATGGATGAATCCTATAATTAATAATAGAAAAATGTTTTGTATCTCATGAACTGTACATCATTTACTAATCTTGTTGGATAAGCTGTACAGGGTTGAAGTGTGGAATTAAATGGCTCTATCTTTCAACAACCATATTGCGAGTAAGCCAGTTAAGCTCCTAATATAATTTCCTTGGATGTCAAGCATTTTCAAAAAGACTCAAATAGGACTGAACAAATATCTTTGGCGCCTTTTTAAAAGTGTCCCCTAAAACAAAATTCTACTGTTTACTAAAAGTGTTCTTGTCACGTCGCCTCCTGGTTTGATGAATGCTCCGTCAGTTTTCCAGTCCTTCTTAGACGATTATATATTGATATATTCCACGACACGGTCCCGACATGTAGCCACCGTTTGAGGTGTCTTGACACGTCTGATTGAGCATGATCTGTTTGTTAAACTTGAAAAATGCTCATTCTTCCAGTCATCCATCTCGTTTCTAGGATATCGTATATCCTCTGGGGGAGTGGAGATGGAAACTTCGCGCGCCGAGAACCTCTGTTAAAGAGGTTCAGAGATTTCTGGGTTTTTCCAACTATTATCGCAAATTTATCCGGGGGTTTGGTAAAGTGGCAGCTCCGATTACCTCTCTGTTGAGGGGCGCGCCTACCCGGTTGCGATGGACAGCCGAGGCAGACCGGGCTTTCAGCTCCCTGAAAGCCTTGTTCTCCTCTGCCCCGGTCTTGGCGCACCCCGACCCAGAACTGCCGTTCATCGTGGAGGTGGATGCTTCCGAGGTCGGTGTGGGAGCCGTGCTCTCGCAACGCTCGGGAGTGCCACCTAAGCTCCGCCACTGTGCCTTCCTCTCACAGAAGCTCAGTGCGGCGGAGCAAAACTACGATGTGGGGAATCGTGAGCTGCTAGCAGTGGTTAAGGCTCTGTCAGCTTGGAGACATTGGCTCGAGGGGGCCAAATTCCCTTTTCTCGTTCTGACTGACCACCGTAACCTGGAATACATCCGCTCGGCGAGGAGGCTGAATTCTCGTCAGGCCAGGTGGGCCCTGTTTTTTACCAGGTTTAACTTCACCTTATCTTACGTTCCAGGCTCTAAAAATATCAAGGCTGATGCCTTGTCGCGCATCTCGGATCCAGAGGGGAGGTCCGTGGACACTTCCCCCATCCTACCTAGTACTCACATCATGGCTCCGGTGGTGTGGGAGGTGGACACGGAAATCCGTGACACGCTTCGGGCGGAGCCGCCCCCCCCCCACGGTCCGGAGGGTCGTATGTACGTTCCGGAGGAGGCAAGGGACCGGCACCTGTTTTTTGCCCACACGTCACCCTCCTCTGGTCATCCGGGTGTGGGGAGGACCATAACGGCGGTGAAGGGTAAATACTGGTGGCCTTCCTTGGCTCGGGATGTCAGGGTTTACGTCTCCTCCTGTTTGGTCTGTGCCCAGAGTAAGACTCCTAGACACCTGCCCTCAGGTAAACTTCTTCCTCTGCCTATTCCACGGCGGCCATGGTCTCATTTGAGTATTGATTTTCTGACTGATTTGCCTGTTTCCCAGGGTTCCACCACCATCCTGGTTGTTGTGGATAGGTTTTCGAAGGCCTGTCGTTTCATCCCTTTGCCCGGCTTTCCAACGGCCCTGCAGACCGCGGAAGCCCTTTTCACTCATGTCTTCCGGCACTATGGAGTCCCGGAGGACATCGTGTCTGACCGGAGTCCCCAATTCACCTCCCGGGTGTGGAAGGCGTTTATGGGGAGGCTGGGGGTCGCGGTCAGCCTCACCTCCGGGTTCCATCCTGAGTCCAATGGCCAGGCTGAGAGGGTTAACCAGGAGGTCGGTAGGTTCCTGCGTGCGTATTGCATGGATCAACCGGCACGGTGGGCTGAGTTCTTGCCGTGGGCCGAATATGCACAGAACTCCCTCCGGAACGCCTCCACGCAACTGACCCCGTTCCAGTGTGTGCTTGGTTACCAACCCCCCATGGGCCCCTGGGACGCGGAGCCGTCTCACGTCCTGGCCGTGGAGGACTGTTTCCGGAGGGCGGCTGACACTTGGCGTTCGGCCCACGTGCATTTGGGCAAAGCGGCTCGGTGGCACAAATCCGCTGCGGACCGCCGCCGCTCTGAGGCCCCGGTTTACGCCCCGGGCAACCGCGTCTGGTTGTCCACGCGAAACCTGCCCCTCCGGTTGCCCTGCCGGAAGCTGAGCCCGGGGTATGTGGGGCCGTTCAAAGTCCTGAGGAGGGTCAATGAGGTATCGTATCGATTGCTGTTACCTTCGCATCCATCCGACGTTTCATGTGTCTCTCTTCAGGCCGATGGTGACTGGTCCCCTTCAGGACCGCGGGGTTCGGGGGACTCCTCCTCCTCCTTTAGACATCGACGGGGCTCCTGCGTTCACCGTTCGGATGGTGTTGGATTCCCGACGGAGGAGGGGGATTGTTCAGTACCTCATGGAGTGGGAGGGTTACGGCCGGGAGGAGCGAGCTGGGTGCCCCGGTCGGACGTTCTTGACCGCGCGCTGCTGCGGGACTTCCACCTTCGCCGTCCGGATCGCCCCGCTTCCTCTAGGTCGTCCCTGGGGCCGGCGGCCTCGGGCAGCTGGAGCTGCGCGTCTGGAGGAGGGTTCTGTCACGTCGCCTCCTGGTGGTGGATCTACCTCCGGGCGCGTGCCTCCCCGGCGTTCGACATCGCCGGCCTTCTAGCGCCATCGTGTATGTTTGTTCTGTTTCCCATGTCCTGTGAAGGCACCCTTCCTGATTCCCTGCAGCTGTCCCTAATCAGCTGGGTATTTAAACCCCTGTGTGTCTTGTCTCCTTGTGCGTTATTGTTATTGTCATTGTTACGTGTTGCAAGTACCTACACAGATCTGCCGTGCTGGCACACATTACACTGTTGTACGTACCTTTCCGTGCCTGCGAGCACGTTTGCTCCTGATAAGCCTTTCACGGCTTTGTTGCTCAGTTCGGAATAAATATCGAACTCTTTGAACACCCCTGCGCCTCGATCCGATATTTCACTTCACCAGCCGTCACAGTTCTGACATATGTGGTACTCTTATTCGGATATCCTCATGATTGGAAAATTCGAAGGCACTTCTTAAATTTTGTGCTATTATAGAAATAACATCTGTGTGTTATTGCCCCATCATAGTGTGAAAACATGTTGATCATGGTTAAGTCCCACAGTCTTGTTATGTTGTTGTGTGGGCATAAGTGTGTGTGTTTGTCTTCCTCAAGCATTAGGGACACGGATCCAACAAACCCTTTCAATGATGTCTTGCTGTCCTCCACATCTGTCACCTATCTGGGTTTAATCATTAAATTCATCAGACAACCATTTGTCTCTCTACTACTGTCAAGGGCCCATAGTTTTACAGGTTGGGTTTGCTTAAATTCTAGTATGCCATAATCTCTTGCATTACTTGTTTTGTTTGAATTATGTCCTGAATGTTCCTATTGCTATGTTTTCTGGTTTTGAGTTACATGATTGCACCTGTTTGTTCTCAACTCTGGGTTTTACCTATGTACCTAAGTTCCCTTTTTCTGTGTTTGATTCAATCTGTTTTTGTTACAACCCTAGCAACTGGCTTGTCAATATTCAAAAAGAGTGTTACACTGTCCTGTTGCTGCAGCTTTGCCATATATTTCTGACCTACTGCGGTTTTGATAATATATTCAAATCAGAAATGTATGCATACTCATTAGTTCGTTAGACATGCCACCTTTTATTGTGTATGGTCTTGGGTTTTGTCCAGTTTATGTACATATTTGTCCTCCTGCATGTCTTTTAATTATTGTTCCTTATCTGTCGCCAGGAAAATGGGGACCGATAATGCCTTGGGAGTGTTTAGTCAAGAGGCCCTTACGCATACATACCTGTAGAGAATATCCGTCTGTATAACCTAGGTAACACCTCTCCCTGTATTTATTTTAGGTAGAGAGGTTCTGCTGCACCCCTTTAATTGTGTGGCGGAGGGTTCCGGTCACCTATCACGAGAGTAACATCATTTAAAATCAATCCCGTTAGCTCAAATGGTCAATGCACATGGCTATTGTAAGTGTTAAGTAGTTGTTTAATTTTTGAAAAGGGAAAAAACAATTTTCTTACAGCTAGCTGTTATTTTTACATTTGTTACGTTATCTTCAAATATGTTCCCATCAAATAATGTTATGTCGTACAACCCACTGTGCTTCTGAAAACGGAACACATGTCGGCTCTCATAGCACGCTATCCCAAATGTGTTTGTCAGTTCGCAAAGATAATTTTCCTGTAAAACTTATTTAGGAGCAGACAAAGAACTACACTGCTCCAAAAAAATTAAGGGAACACTAAAATCCTGCATTAGGACTATGAACCAAATATATTAACGATCAACATATATACTGTACATTTTAAATTAAGGGAACACTAAAATCCTGCATTAGGACTATGAACCAAATATATTAACGATCAACATATATACTGTACATTTTCAATTAAGGGAACACTAAAATCATGCAATAGGACTATGAACCAAATATATTAAAGATCAAAATATATACCCTCTAAGGATATGCCTCCCCTAACTCAGCGCCAAACTGGTCGTGCTGGATGATCCAGACTACTTTGTCTGTCACGTGCTCAGTGGCAACCGGCTCTCATTTGGGAGGAGAACAAGGTGACCTGGTGTTCTCTGGCGGATGCCAATAAAGCGGCACAGTGCTGGGCTGTGAGCACAGGTCCTACTTGAGGACATTGAAACCTTATAGTTTGGTCAAAACCATGCACACCAGTAACACCCTGAAGGTCATTTTGTAGGGCAATGGCAGTGCTCCTCTTGTTCCTCCTCACAAAAAGGAGCAGATACTCATCCTGCTGAATGGTTGCAATTTCCTCTTCCTGATTATTGATCCAACTGTGCTGACTTGGATATCCAAAAATGGAGATATTGTTTTATAAAATGATATATAATGAGATATTGTCATATAAAAAAAACATTGTCCAGGGCCTTGAATTGTACAGTATACGGACACATACAAACTGCCCCCTGGACCAGGCTAGTCCACCAAATTTAAATTTAAATGTAATGTACCCTTATTTTTTTGGGGAACATATATCATTTAACAGCCTGTCTGTGGTTGGTTGCTACAACTGAACTTTAACATTTCGTCCCTGGGGCCATATTACATTAACATTAGATTGTGTACTATCCGAGTCAGGAACTAGCAAGAATTATCCAATGATTCCAGTCTGCATAGTGTGCTGAAAAACACTGAGGTAAGCTTCAAAATATAACGTTGTAACATAAAATAATGTAATATAATATCAGTATTATAACTAGATGGTTTCTTGAAATAAATGTTGCCGTCGTAATATAAGCATCATCAACTAGATATCTTAGTGACAATTTTTACATGGTCAGCAATGCAGTGTCTGGGCAGTGCATCAATCCTGAATTTGTCCTATATAGCATGCTATTCCCTGTAGTGCATTGCTTTTCACCAAAACCAATAAATAGGATGGCATTTGGGATTTAGCCAAGTCTGCTGGAGAAGAAAATTACCTATCAATTAGAGATGAACTTGCAAAATCTGTTAGAGACAGGTCATTTTAAAGGGCACAGCTCAATAGGAAACCAGCACAGTAAAACAACATGTATATTCCAATCCACAGACTAATCTATATTCTGTTTATTCATACCTGTGCAAGGTCGACAAATACTTGAAATAAGCAAGTCCTATACGTAACCTTCATAGACTCTTAATCCTCTCTAGTGGGAGCATTAAACTTGTTTTTTCCACAACATCCTTAGTTAATGCTGAATATCTAGTCTCTTTGCAGAGGGCATGTGGAGAAAGGAAAGTCACGAAAGGTCATTGGGAGGATTACCCAATGTTTCTGGCACAGTGCCAGACAAGACTTCATGTTCAGCTTCGGTTGAGGATGACGAGTAATTGTTTGGCAGTTTAAACCAGAAAACTGACTATGTTCTTCAATAATTTACTGACACTGAAACCGGGTGGAGCCTGGTTGGTTAATTGAATCAGTAGACTTCAATCACTGTGAGAGTAAATGGTTTTCCCCCTGCTGCCTACAGGTTGCTAGTTGCTTCTGCACTGATGGATTATATATGTTCAAATATTGACTGGCAGTCTAGAGGCAATATTTGGCATCAGAACAAGTCGTTTGGATTTTTCATTGAGATGCGTCCAGCATGAATGTTTATTTCATTGCATTATCAACAAATATTGGGCTATATATGCAGTGGAGGATTTTTTTTTTTGATTTTGTACGTTTGCCCACTGACAAAGAAATTATCAAAATGGTAATTTCAATGGTAGGCCTATTTAAACAGTGCGGGACAGAAAAACAACAAAACAATCTAGAAAATTGCATGCCAAATAAGTTATGAATGTATTTGCATTTTACACAGTGAAATAAGTATGTGACCCTTTTGCAAAACATGACTTAGTACTTGGTGGAAAAACCCTTGGCAATCACAGAGGTCAGACATTTCTTGTAGTTGGCCACCAGGTTTGCACACATCCCAGGAGACATTTTGTCCCACTCCTCCTTTGATCCTCTCTGAGTCAATAAAGTTTTGAGGTTGACGTTTGGCAATTCAAACCTACAGCTCCCTCCACAGATTTTAATGTGCTTCTTCTTGAGCCACTACTTTGTTGCCTTTGCCATGTGTTTTGGGTCATTTTCATGGTGGATTACCCATCCATGACTCATTTTCAACATCCTGGCCGAGGGAAGGAGGTTCTCACCCAAGATTTGAAGGTACATGGCCCCATCCATTGTCTCTTTGATGTGGTGAAGTTGTCTTGTCCCTGTAGCAGAAAAACACATTGTGTCCACCTCCATGTTTGATGGCAGGGATGGTGTTCTTAGGTTCATAAGCAGCATCCCACCTCGTCCAAACACAGTGAGTTGAGTTGATGCCAAAGAGCTGGATTTTGGTTTTATCTGATCACAACACTTACACCCAGTTCTCCTCTGAATCATTCAGATGTTCATTGGCAAACTTCAGACGGGCCTGTACATGTGCATTCTTGAGCAGGGGGACCTTGCAGGCTCTATGTTTTATTGGTGACTATAGTCCTAGCAACCATTGGATCATTGACAAGATCCTCCATGTAGTTCTGGGCTGATTCCTCACCGTTCTCACGATCATTGAAACTCCACAAGGTGAGATCTTGCATGAAGCCCCAGACTGAGAGAGATTGACAGTTCTTTTTGTGTTTCATCCAATTGCAAAAAATTGCATCAACTGTTCTAAACTTCTCACAAAGCTGCTTGGCAATAGTCTTGTAGCCCATTCCAGCCTTGTGTAGGTCTACAAACTTGTCTCTAACATTCTTGGCCAGATCTTTGGTCTTGGCCATGGTGGAGAGTTTGGAATCTGATTGATTGCCTCCGTGGACAGGTGTCTTTTATACAGGAAATAAACTGAAATTAGGGGCACTCCTTTTAAGAGAGTGCTCCTAGTCTCAGCTCGTTCCCTTTATAAAAGACACCTTGGAGACAGAAATCTTGCTGATTGATAGTTTATACTTAGATGTTAACTTTTTTTTCTAAACATGCTGATTGAACGTGTAAATCCATTTATTGAGTTAAGCATACACCTTTACCACGTGTTTCATCTGATCGAATTTCGTATTTGCATACAATCAAATATTTGTCGTTAACCTTGCTTTACATTTTTGTGGGTTAAAAAATATTTCGGTTACATTTTAATTTTCTTACGTTCAAGACATTTGATCTTACTTTGCTCAATCCCATAGAGCTCCAGTATGCAACTGTATTGTGACAAAATTGAAGAACAACTTTATCGAAAACCCAGTCAAACAATTTTTCTTTTCAGTAGCTAGCCTACTGTAATTTATAGATTTAATGGACACTTTAAGAGTTCAACATTCGGAATGATAACTGTTTGCAATAAGAGACAGATTCAACATCTATGTTTGCATAAAATTAAACTGACTCTCATTTATGAGACAGCAATAATTTGCGGTCTACACATGTAATGGAATCATAACAACGTAATCATAAGGCACACAAATCTCAACACATTATATTTTGTATAGATTATAAGTGACAAATGGGTTGTGGCACATATTTTGGGAGATTCAGGACATCATACAAGTGACAACTTTGTCAGCAAGCATAACGTTACGGTCTCCAATCTCGGCTAGCTAGTAAAAGTGACACTTCGTTACTGCAAAAGCGAAACACATTTGTGGGCAGACAACATTTCTAGTCTGATAGATGAACCGAACCGGACAGGTAGTTGTCCAGTTATATATGTCAGTTTCCGTTTATGAAAAAAATCAGAAGTAATGCAAAAAAACATTCAACTAATTAGCCAACTACAATGCTAATTATCCAGACTGAGGAAACAACCATGTGGCACACAAACACAGTTTTAAAAAGATCAAGGATGTTTCTAAATTTGCACCACCAAGCAACACAGAAACAGCCTCTTCTAACTTTAAAAGCCAAGGCCATTTTGGTGCTAGCGTATTGAGTAAAGAAATTATAAAAATAAAAGAAGTCCAATGACAGCATACCCTTTTTCTGGTGTCTTATTAACGACAACATCCACGGGAATACAGTTACAGGTTTTTGTCAGGTAGATTTTGTGATATTTACACAAGTATTAATGTTAAAGAACCACTGCCGGCAGCGGCCGCTATGGGATCTAAAGGGTTAAAGAGAACATGAGGGAGCAGGCAAAACATTTCTTTTATTTCTCATGGGAGTCATATTCAACAACAGAATGGCACAATCATAAAACAAAAAATGGCATTGAAGAAAAAAATTAAATGACCCCTGTTCAAAAGGTTGCATTACCTTCGTTCTTAATACAGTGTATATCCCCATTTAGCGTCAAGGACAACATGCAATCTATTGTAATAGTTGTCTATGAGGCCCCAGATTCTGGCATAGCTGCCCATTGGTCTAGGCAAAATGCCTCCAGGCATGCAAAGTCTCCTGTGTCCGTGGTGCCGGCCTGGGGTGGAGGGCAGAAATATGCTTGTCACTCCCACACTTAAGGCCAATTGTTGTGAATTTACAGTTCTTGGCCATGTGTTTCTTAGATGTAAAACAAATTCTCGTTTCTTTCAGGAATGCTTTGACTCTCACGAAAGGCTTTCCGAAGTAGATGGGGCTTTTATGGATGGGGCACTGTCTATCTGGGTCTTCATCTTTGATAGCGTGTCCGAGGCAAGAGGTGCTGTAGGAGAGATTACCCAAGCTCTGATTTCTCCAAGCAGTCTTATCTGTTTTTAGAGGAGCATCCGGTTGGCCAGAGCTAAAGCTTGGATAGTTCCTAAAAAACTTTGAAGGGGGGGAAGGAGACTTGGTGCTGTTGTTTGTAGCTGAATCTAAGAGAAAGACACTTCTCTTGCAGGTTAAAGGGCAACTTTTGGACCAAAGGATTCATTCCTTGTGATGTATCGAAGGCCTAGAAGGTCTCGGTCTGCCTTTGCTGCTCCCAGTTTTATAAAGAGATCGCTGAACCTGTGGAGTTTCAAGTATTCCCTGGAGTTGGAGATTTTTGGGCGACTATCAATTAGTCGGAAAAGTGCATCATCAATTACTTCGGGGGCACCGTAGCGTGCATCCCGTCTATCCCATATCATCCAAAGTCCTCTCTCTGCAGGGGACTGTGGTTCCCGGGCTTCCCTCCGTATGTGCAATGATAACTTTGCATATTTCTTAAAGGGGAGATGTATCTGAAGTGAGATGTGGCTGCTTAACTGTTACTCTGTTTGGTGCTGTAGAGCGAACGTCAGCGTTGGCTGGGCTACTCTCGGTGTTAAGGTGTGGGGCTTAGATAGGGCAGCTAGCGTTAGCTCTGTGTGTAGCCGTCTAGTCTCGTCTTGAGAGAGTACATGCAGTGTTGGTGATAATGGTGATAGTTTTGCCCGTTGGCCTGTTCAGCGACGTATTCTCTCGTATGCTGTATTGGGGCGTGAAGAGTTGCGTCGAGTTGAAGCTTGCAGCTACTCCGATCTCTGCAATCGAAGGCAGCCTCTACGACAGCTTCAGCCAAGGCTGTGGCCTGTTCTTTCTCTAACAACAACATATCCATTGTTGCCTCTTATTGTGCCTTTTGTGCGCTTTTGAAGAACATGAGGCGGAGGATCTCGTCCTCAGTGTTAATTCTTTTCCATGGTCTGTGTCCAGCGTATATTGTGTTATCTCTTGCTTCGAAGCTGTTGTTTCACTGTGCCACCCTTGTTTATATGTACTAAATATGACTTGACAGTTATCCGTTTGTTTGCAGGTCCATTGATTATAAATAGGGTGAAACTGAGAAAGGACCTATGCATACTCGGATAACTTGTACACTGTTGTCATGTCCTGGATGCGGGCCCCTAGCCATCTCTGTGCTTTGGGGCTCCCATTCAGGGCATGGCACATGGAGAGGCCTCTAGCCATCTCCATGCCATCGTGGGCTCCCCAGTCAGAGCAGCTGCATTCAGTTGACTCTGATTGGGGAGCCTACTTAGGTTAGTTTTGCACCACACCCGGTGTGGTTTATTGTTTGTGCTTGTCTCAACAGCTCACGGTTTGTCTCTGTTTAACTCCCATTTCATGTGAATACGCTACAAGTTATTTGTACTTTGTTTTATGTTAGTTTCAAACCTTTCATTTTACGTTGACAGTTTTGTGTAGTTTGTACTTGTTTGTTTTGTGGATTAAATACACCTTTTATTTATAAAATGTCTGCATATGGTTCGCCTGCACAACACAGCCGTGACAACTGTAAACATACTTTCCTGATAAATTAAATCCTTCTATTTTACTCTTAAAATTATTTTCAATGCATTGCAAATATCGAACAGGTAACCAGTAACAATCACGTATTTAATATGTTGTCAATACTGTATGACTATAAACTTCCAGTAACTGTAGACGTAGTTATCAGGATTACGACGGTAGGACCCAAAGGCAGACAGGATCCAGGTAAGTGCGTTGTGTGTGTACACAGAATGTTCGTAGTCAAACACAGGCGTGGGTCGGCAACGGGGCTGGTGGGTGTGTATCAGACGATAGGCAGAGACGTGGTCGTGGGCAGGCGAAGGTCGGTAACGGGGCTAGCGGGTGTGTGTCAGACGA
>JACXGK010002521.1:0-12213 GCA_016801125.1 Novumbra hubbsi | reverse complement strand
TAGTGGTCGTAACTGAAATCAACCCAAAAATTGCTTGATTTTCATAAAAAATGATGTTACATACCAACAATGCTACAAATGGCATAAGACTTGCGCAGATGTTTGCTGATACAACAGGAATCTAGAAATTGTTCTTCTCCTTTCCATGAGTAGTTAAGTCCTTGCCAAAGTTCATGGGAGATTAAAGGTGAACCTGTATTTCTTAAAGTAACCACTGCCCATTATGAAATGTATGATTCACATAGAAACCTTGTTAATTAAAAAACACTGGTAACAGAACTACATAAATATATCTATAGTTTATCCGGATAGTATTCAGAGTGCTTCACTTTTTCCACATTGTTATGTTACAGCCTTGTTGCAAAATGTATTCAATTCACTTTTTTTCCTCAAAATTCTACACACAATACCCTATAATGACAAAGTGAAAAAGTTTGTTTAATATTTATAATAAATTTGCAAAAATGAAGAACAAAAATAGAAACATGTACAGAAGTATTCACAGCTTTTGCTTAATACTTTGTTGATACATCTTTGGCAGCAATTACAGTTTCTTACAGCCCCAAATGAAATGTTTATTAGGGCCCCCAAAAGGCAAGATTATCTTTACGGGGCACTCTGGCAATGTTAAATCAATTGGACTTAAACACATTCATTTCAAAAGGGTAACTATTTGGACACTACAAAAGGACCTTATTACTCCATATAAATATAATTATAGACATAGCAGATATGGAGATTACATACGTGGAGATCTGCAGATGATGACATTACATTGAGCTGGGATTTATTAGGCTAAACACTGACTGGTCAGAAAGCACTGCATTGCATAATGTAACCATTTCAACCACAACACTGGCACCCCAAGGTTAAATATATTCTGAATCATTATTTAAAAAATATATATACAGTATAGACATTACTTCCCCACAGTTTTCACTTGCTGATGTAAGCTGCATACTTGCATTTTTCATTAGATATTTGGTATCACTTGATTATGTGATATTAAATTAATTAGCACATCATATATATATAAAAAAGGATATCTGGCCATATCACTCCCTACTTTTAATTTATCACCATCCTGCGTGTACAAATCTGATCTTGTTCTGTGAATTTAATTGGTCCCTGCAAGCTTCTCACCACCTTCAACCCTGTTATGAATCCATTACATTTATTTTTTAAATCCCATTTTACATCAGCCGTTGCAATTATGTGCTTGTAGAGAGCCCCAGCAAAGAAACCCCATGCAACAACAAGAAATGTATGCACAGTGGCTAGGATAAAGTCAGTAGTAGCATGGACACCCAGGAAGAAACCTAAAGAGAAAACAGACCCAGAGATGTAACAAGTTGTCTTCTGGCTGTGTCGGGCAAAGACTATTAGAGTACATTGCCTTTTTGGGCATTGTCAATACCTTTGACCAGCGGGACAGAACAGCTGCACCACAAGGTGGACAAGGCTGTGATTGTGACTGGGCAGGGTTGGCTAGGAGTTGAGTGGCTAGACAGTCCCAAAGCATGTTCCAAGGAATCTTGAAAATAATACATTCATTTAAATATATATCCTTGCAAAGTAATAATGCTGCCGATGCAGATGGGTAAACTTCAGGCAACAGGGTTGCAAACAAATGTCATCAAATGTCATCAGAGAATGTCTGATGTTAATAGGCTTTGATGTCTGACGTTTTGTTACTAACATTCTAACATTCAAAACAAATAACTTGTATGGAATCATGTAGTAACCAAACCAAAAAGTGTTAAACTAATCAATATACATACAAATTAAGGGAACATAATCCAGTTATCATCATAGTATAGCTCCTAGTCAGTTAAACTTCATAGATATAAATCTTTTCACCTGGTTTTACAGCAGGCGGCCAAAGACAATTGCTCTTTCCTTATCCTTCCTGACTTATTCTTGTCTATCTCTGCGTTTGGCTGGTTGCACAGTTAGTCAGCACCTCTAGGGCGACACTGTCAAGATTTTGAACTATAATACGTTAATAAGTATATAATATGTACAAAACCACATCCACTTGTAGGATTATTGGTCAATTGCTGCCACATTTTTTCACTTACAAGTGACAATTTTTACAGACCTAGGTCTCTATAAGCCAAATATCAAATGTGTTGAAGATTGGACAGGTGTTGCAATAGAAGTACTATTTAAACTAAATTTTGTACATAACCCTTGGTCCATTTAAGCCTAATATCAATTTCCTGTGATGATCGGACATTTGGTGTTATTGGAGTATCTCTTGAAGTGGATTTAACATATTACATTTATCCGAAGATCTATTAAGGCAGAGCTAACGGGTCCCAATAGCAAATATGTTCTCCTTTGAGGACATATACAGCGAGGGAAACAAGTATTCAACACGTCACCATTTCTCTCACTAAATATATTTCCAAAGGTGCTATTGACATGAAAATGTAACCGAATGTTGGTAACAACCCTCCTAATCTATACATACATATAAGTAAATATAAGTTCAGAAAATAAGTTATGCGTAATAATGTGAAATGACACAGGGCAAAAGTATTGAACACATGAAGAAAGGTGCAAAAAGGCATGGAAAGCCAGTAATTAAAAAGCAATCCAGCCACTTGTCAGTGCAAACTAATATCAGCTGGTTCAGTCCCAACTGATGGCCTACAAAAGGGTCTCACTGCCAAGTTGTTACACAAGACACATCTCATGATGAGTAAAACAAAGAGCTGCCTCAAGACCTTCACAACCTAATTGTTGCAAAACATAACAATGGCATTGGTTACAGGCGCATTTCTAAGCTTCTGAATGCTCAAGTGAGCACTGTTGGGGCCATAATACGGAAGTGGAAAGACCACCGTACATTTGCCACGACCAGGTGATCCTCCCAAGATTTCTGACAGAGGAGTGAAAAGAATAACTAGAAGAGTTGTCCAAGAGCCAAGGACCACTTGTGGGGAGCTTTAAAAAGACCTGGAATTAGCAAGTACTGTTGTCTCAAAGAAAACAGTAAGTAATGCACTCCATCGCCATGGCCTGTATGCACGCTCACCATGCAAGACTCCATTGCTGAAATAAAAGCATGTTGAAGTGTGTTTAAAGTTTGCTGCACAACATTTGGAAAAGCCAGTGAAATACTGGGAGAATATAATGTGGTCAGATTAACAAAATTGTACCGGTTGGATGCCATAAATCACACCATGTTTAGATACCAAATCACCCTAAAAACACCATACCAACAGTGAAGTTTGGAGGTGGGAACATCATGGTGTGGGGCTGCTTTTCAGCAAATGGTATTGTCAAACGTAATTGAAGCAAGGATGAATGGGCAGATTTACTGAGACATTCTTGACACAAATCTGAAGCCATCTACCAGGATGATGAAGATGAAACAAGGGTGGACATTTCAGCAAGAAAATTATCCCAAACACACAGCCAAGGAAACTCAAACGGTTTCAAATAAATAAAATAAAGCTGCTAGAATGGCCCAGCCAATCACCTGACTTATATCCCATTGAAAATCTATGGAAAGAACTGAAGATCAAGATTCATAGAAGAGGCCCACGGAACTTTCAATTTGAAGACATGCATGCGACTAGTTTCTCTATAAAGGTTTTGAAGTTGTCATTACCAAAAAAGGTTTTTGTACAAAGTATTAAATAAATATCAGTAAGCCTGTTCAATACTTTTTCCCTGTGTCATTTCACATTATTACGTATAACTTAATTTCTGAGCTTGTGTTGGTTTCTTTGTATGTATGGATTACTTGGGTTGTTACCAACATCTGGTGCAAATCTTATGTCAATAGCACCTTTGGACATTTTCTTAAAGAAAACCTAACAGGTCTGTGAGAGCCGGAATTCTTACTGGTTGGTAGGTGATCAAATACTTAGGTCATGCAATAAAATTCAAATGAATTACTTAAAAATCATACAATGTGATTTTCTGGATTTTTGTTTTAGATTCCGTCTCTCACAGTTGAAGTGTATCTATGATAAAAATGACAGACCTCTACATGCTTTGTAATTAGGGATACATGCAAAATTGGCAGTGTATCAAATACTTGTTCTCCCCACTTTACATGTCTTAGTCCTGTTAGTGTTATGAAGCTTCTTGTGCCTCTCTTCATGCACTACTGTACGTGTCCTTATAAATGTTTTGGAAATATGTACAAGTAATGTAAAAGTTGCCTAAAGCTGGGTTTCATATAATTTGACGTAAATGTAATTAGCAAGGGTTAGGTAGCTAGTTAGTTCATTATTCCCTACCAAGTTAGATAATTAATACAGTTCACTATTTGTAGGTTGGTATTCGTTTTCCTTTAATAAAAGCTTCCATGAAACATGATAACCAGCAGACCTTTTTGTAGTTAGCTATTGTCAGCTAACGTTACTCTGCTGTTTGGTCTTTCTGTTCTGTTTAGGAACAATGCCTTTCTACCAGAGGTTTTACAAACGATACAGTAAGTTTTGCTTCTAATAGCAAACACCTGCTAAGTTTAGGGTTAGCGAACGAGTTAGCGAATGCTTGCTAAGGTTAGGGTTAAGTTTATGAGGTTTGGGTATGAGCTAACAACATGGTTAGGAGAAAGGTTAAGGTTAGGATCATGTTTAGTATATTTGTTCAGTTAGTTACTGATCAGTAGATAATGTGTAAGAGCATTTACAGATGCGCATTTGGGAGTTTCAAAAAAAAGTGTTACCAATTTTCTTCTTTTTCTCAACTACAGTACCAGTAAAAAGTTTGGACACATCCGCATTTAGGGTTTTCACATTGTAGAATAATAGTGTAGCCATCAAAATGATAAAATAACACAAATGGAATCATGTAGAAACCTAAACAGTGTTAAAAACTCAACCCAAATAATCTCAATGGGGTTGAGGCAAGGTGATTGTGGATCAGTCAACCGTCATCTGATGCCGTACTCCCTTAATCTTCTTTGTCAAATAGCCTTTTTAAAGCCTTGTGGTGTGTTTTGGGTCGTTTTTCTCTTGAAGAACAAATTACAGTCTTACTAAACGCAAACAAGGTGGGATGGCATATCACTGCAGAATGCTATATAGCCGGTTGAGTGTGCCTAGAATACTAAATAAATCAACAACAGTATCACAAGCAAAAAACTCACACTATCACATCTCCTCTTCCACGCTTCAAGTTAGAAACCAAACATGCTGAGATCATCCATTCACCCACTCTGCTTCTCACAAAGAGCTTCTAATCTCATTAGACTAAAGGACAGATTTCCACCGGCCTAATGACTATAATTTCCGGTTTGTCTTAGATCAAGCAAGTCCCTTCAAGATCCTCTGCCTTGTTTTTAACTCTGTGGAGCACGGATTCTCTGCTCTGTTTAACTCAGTGGAGCACGGATCCTCTGCCCTGTTTAACTCAGTGGAGCACGGATCCTCTGTCCTGTTTAACTCAGTGGAGCACGAATCCTCTGTCCTGTTTAACTCAGTAAACGCGGATCCTCTGCCTTGTTTTTAACTGTGTGGAGCAAGGATTCTCTGCCCTGTTTAACTCAGTGGAGCACGGATCCTCTGCCCTGTTTAACTCAGTGGAGCACGGATCCTCTGTCCTGTTTAACTCAGTGGAGCACGAATCCTCTGTCCTGTTTAACTCAGTAAACGCGGATCCTCTGCCTTGTTTTTAACTGTGTGGAGCAAGGATTCTCTGCCCTGTTTAACTCAGTGGAGCACGGATCCTCTGTCCTGTTTAACTCAGTGGAGCACGGATCCTCTGTCCTGTTTAACTCAGTGGACACGGATCCTCTGCCTTGTTTTTAACTGTGTGGAGCAAGGATTCTCTGCCCTGTTTAACTCAGTGGAGCACGGATCCTCTGCCCTGTTTAACTCAGTGGAGCACGGATCCTCTGCCCTGTTTACCTCAGTGGAGCACGGATCCTCTGTCCTGTTTAACTCAGTGGAGCACGGATCCTCTGCCCTGTTTAACTCAGTGGAGCACGGATCCTGTGCCCTGTTTACCTCAGTGGAGCACGGAAGGCTGTCGTCATTACCAGTTTTCCTTCGCTGTTTAATTTCTTACTTTCCTAAGACATCTTGTTGGTCTTTGTTTTGGTTCATTGAGTATTTTTATTAAATGTCCTTTGTTCTCACAGCGCATGTGTCCTGCCTTCACTTCTGCAGCGTTAACTGAGGTAACTCTTGAAAAAGCGCCATATGTTGTGTAAACAAAATGTATTGTGCCATAACACTTAAACCAATTTAATTTGCTTTAGTGAAATAGTAGTTTCAGGTTTAAAGGACATGTATTTTATTCTAAAGGGGCACTGTGTGGATTCATGCCACTAACATTTCTAACATTTTTAATTTAAACAATAACATGACTTGTCTTCTATTCCCTTACAGAACAAGACTGGAATTGTATTAACCTGGGTGGTTTAGGTTTGAGAGGGGGGGGTTGCGTCTGGTGTTGAGCGTGTCTAAATCGTGTATGAGGAGAGAATGAATACTGACAGACGGTCCTGTGAAAACATGTCAATGGAGAGTATCTCAGGCACTGGCTTTTTATACTTTATTCATGCCAGAAGTACAGTAACAATCTTAACAAAAACCATATAAATATTAAATAGTAATTTTTAACTAATTCATGAAAAATCGACTCTAGATGTGAATGAGAAATCTAAACCAGGGGTCAGCAATAGGGGTCTTGCAGGCTTATTGGCAAAAAAATATATGTATACATTTTTTATAAATACAACCCTGTTTTTAAAAAAGTTGGGACGCTGTGAACATTTTTTATAAAAACAGCAAAAATGTACAAAACACTTAAACCAGGCAAATAGTGCAACAGTTTAATAATTAAGTTTCTCTACGTAAAATTGCAGGGTTTGGGGATCTCATTATCTACGGTACATAACATCATTAAAAGATGCAGAGAATTCGGGGAAGTGATCTCTGTACGCAAGGGACAAGGCGAAACCAATACTTGATTGCTGTGATCTTTGGGCCCAAAGAAGGCACTGTATTTTACAGTTTTTTCGCTTAGGCAAATTATTTTTAAACATTCTTAACGTTCTCTGAACTGTAAGTGCAATCGTCACAACTGTTTTATCGGACAAAATATTTCTATGGCATGTCTCTAAAACGATATAACTCACCCAAAACATTGAATTCATTCTTCAATTTTTGTGTCAGTACATTGGCCACTGCCACCTAAACGAAATGTGGTATTGCTGTCATTGTGTTAGCCGTACAGGTCAAAATGTTGTTGAGCTTTGTTCACCTGGTCAGTCAACCCTAGAACTGTTTTTAATGTCAAAATATTACTTTTATGGGCAACACTGACTGACTGTGTCTAGCAGAGAATTCCCCACTAAATTACATCCATGAAAAAAACTGCAACAACAATGACAAATCCTGCAGTAAAAACAATGAATTGTACCTCACCGTACGTAACACTACATGTTCCCATCTTCTTGTTGGACATCCTGCTGATGCATTTTCGTCAACATGACATTTGATGTGTTCCCTTGCAATTCCTATTTCATTACAATGTCACATGGCAGGTAATTTGCCAATTTCGCATACACCACAAATATTCCATGTCATAAATATTTATGTAACAAGTGTGTTTTTATCCATTTGGTCTAGTCGCACAATCTCAATATACGTTGGCGATTTACTCATCAAATACAACCACGAGAGAGTCAAGCTCTAAGGTATGACAACCCAACAAAAGATGGCTGACCTCCTTAAGAACAAAGCCGCCCTTCACCAATCTTTACTCAACGCACTCGTGGAGGCATTGAGAGCTGGGGGTTTATCTTTACCTGCCTCAGCGTGCATGCTGTTCACAGAGCTCATTGAGGCTATGGACACACAAGTTTTATAAACACTCTTCTTAGATTTATTGCTACCTGGGGAGCTGTAAAGCTCATCTGCTCTGACCGTGGCACACATTTCCAAGGAGTCTGCCATGAGCTGGAAGTACTCCTACCAGATGACAAAGAACCCAACGTCTCCAGGTTTGCCAGCAAAGAAGGCTGTACTTGGATCTTCAATCTGCCCTATTCCTTTCACATGGGTGGTGTGTGTGAGAGGATGATTGGGATCTGCAGGATGATTCTAGATTGCATGCTTTCTCAGAGCCAAGCTTTCATTTTACTCACAAGGTTCTGTCTACTCTCATGGCAGAGGTGTCTGCCGTAATAAACGCAAGACCTAACCATCTCAACAAACGCCAATGTCCCATCCGGATTTAGTCCAGCCATGATCCTTACTCAGATAGCCTGCAGTTCTCATTCTCCTCTGGGGTGCTTTGTAGATGCAGATCTGCACCGCCACCAATGGAGAAGGGTCCAACACTTGGCCAACATCTTTTGGGAGAGGTGGAGGCGCGAGTATCTCTCTACACTTCAGAGTTGTGCCAAATGGCAGAAGAGCAATCCTTGTTATCAGTGGACAGTGCAAAAGCCAGCATCCATGATGGTGTGAGGGTGCATTAGTGCACACGGCATGGGTGACTTCTATGATAGCACGGCAAATGCTGAACAATTAATACAGATTTTGAAGCAACAGATGCTGCCATTAAGATAAAGTATTTTACAAGTAAGGCCTTACTTATTTCAGCAAGATCTAACTAAATCACATAAGGCCGTATTGCTACATCAGTAGTAAAATATTTGGTGTGCTAAACTGTCCTGCATTCCAGACCTGTCACCCATTGAATATTTGCCGCATTATGAACACAAAGAAGATCCCGAAATGTAGCAAAACATCCTATATCAAGCAAGAATGGGAAAACATTTAACTTTCAAATCTACAGCAATTGGTATTTTTTGTACCTAACTGCTTACAGATTGATGTTAAAAGAAGAGGTGATGCCACACGGTGGTAAACACGACCCTGCCCCAACTTTTTTAAACTTGTTGCTAGCATGAAATTCAAAATGAACATATTTTTTCCTAAAACAATAACATTATTTAATGTAACTTTTTACTATTGATTTACTATTCAATACATATGGATTACATTACTTTCATCCGTGCATTCAGTTTTTCTTTGCATTTTATGCAGTGTCCAAACATGTTTGGACACAGGGTTATATGTATATCCTACCCAAATGACACATGACCTGTAATTGTCAAATAATGTTTACCTGAATCATAAATAAATGACATTTGAACTTGCTGTAGCAATTATTTGTCTTGAGTCTGAAATGCTATCAAGGCCTTTATTTTACATGTACATGCTCATTCAGCAGTCGTACAGAAATGTCTGACACGAATCTTTAAATAATATTTGAAGATGCAACAAATTGGTTGTGTCCTCCTTGGACTGACTCATCCCAGCTCTGCATTCATTCCCTTATATGGTAAAAACAAGTTCTCTGACCCCACAACTCCTTTTTGTTCATAATATGGAATTACACACTATTCATAATACTGTATAGTATTTGGCAAAGTAAAAAAAACAAGAAGTGAACCAAAACACCAATGCCACCGTTTTATAAAGCAGCATTCATAACAAACCTCATTGAGAAGGAGAGGAAATTCAGGATACAGACAACTTGCTGACCAATGGACCATTATGTAGTTTTGAAATGGGAAAGGGAGGCTGCAGCCCAATTCAAAGCAAGGGGAAATTGCCAGACTTGACAACAGATGGACAAAAATACCAGTCTGGTAACAATTTCAACAATAACCTTCATTTTTATTTGACTTTACTACAGTAAAGTATATTTGGATCGGATTTCTTCTGGCCAGCATGTACAAAAGTATAATTGGCTTATGTTGCCAATAACTTTCTATTAATAAAATACAAAAATAGTTGTGGCTTTATATAAGATGGTTCCAGTAGTTGCAATAACTAGCAACAGCAGCTGGCCAAATGCAGAAAAAGCAAGGAGTATCCTAGAACAACACCCCTAAAACAAATCTGTTATGTCTCTGTGAATGCCTACCATTCTTGGGATTGCTTAAAACTGCTGCAGGATAGTCTGCTCATGTGAAGACAATAAATAAGAAAATACTATTATCATGATAATAAAAACCTTGGATTAGCACCCAATAAAGTTTGTATTTACTAGATAAGAATCATAGGCTAGGCTACTATATCCAAGTTATTTAATGTTACTTAATGGGAAAAGTGGCATTTCCCCTCGGATACAATCTTGTGGATGTCAGGTGAGATGGATGCCATCTTGATGCACAGACGGTCCTCAAGTGTTTTCTCGAGAAAGCTTGTTCCACTCATGACTCTTGATTGCATTCACACAGAAATGACAAAGTGGATTATGCACCTTACCTTATCCATGACGTACTTTAACTCGCATTTTAATCCGGTACACAGTACTGTCTAATGGATGTCACAGAGTAAGCCAATCATTTGGTGGCTGATTTCCTTTAACCTGCTGATCAGGCCTGTGTGTCTGCCCAGCATGGCAGAAGCACCATCGATAACCACAAGTTAACTTTTTCAAACGACACGTAATGTTGTGTAAACACCTCTTCCCGCTATGTGAATTGTTTTACGGCCTTTGAGGGAAAAACTCTGAAAACAGCTTTTCTTTAATAACGGACATATATACAAAATTGTGGTACATCAGTGTTGTCAGTACTCTAATGAATAGCAAGAAAAACATTTTCAGCCTTATTAAAAACTTTATGAACAATAATATTGGTTATACAGTGTAGTAAAAAAATATTTGATCCCCTGCTGATTTTGTTTGTTTGCCCACTGACAAGGAAATGATAAGTCATAATTTTTATGCTAGGTCTATTATTTGAACAGTGAGAGACAGAATAACAAAAGAAATACATTGATTTGCCTTTTTCTCAGTCAAATAAGTATTTTACCACTTAGCAAAACATGACTTAGTTCTTGGTGGCAAAACCCTTGTTGGCAATCACAGAGGTCAGATGTTTCTTGTAGTTGGCCACCAGGTTTGCACACATCTCAGGAGAGATTTTGTCCCACTCCTCTGCAGATCCTCTCCAAGTCAATAAGGTTTTAAGACTGACGTTTGGCAACTGCAGCTCCCTCCACACATTTTCTATGGGATTTCGGTCTGGAGACATGCTAGGCCACTTTAGGACATTAATGTGCTTCTTCTTGAGCAACTCCTTTGTTGCCTTGGTAGTGTGTTTTGGGTTATTGTCATGATGGAATAGTATCATGGCAATTTTCTATGTCTAGGATTGTAATTTAGGCTGGTAAGAAAGAAAATGACTTCAGCACAATTAACAGTTTATTAAAGATTCACTTGCAAGGAGAGTCTGGTTCCCTATCACCCAGAGTGACAGGGAAGCATCTCTGCCAATTCCAAAGTTACATACATTCTTATACACTCAGGTCATTTGCATATCCATTTGGTATATTCCAGGTTCTCACCCAAGACGGTACATGGCCCTATCGCTCATCCCTTTGATGCAGTGAAGTTGTCTTGTCCCCTTAGCAGAAAAACACCCCCAAAGCATAATGTTGGCACCTCCATGTTTGATGAAGGGGATGGTGTTCTTGGGGTCATAGGCAGCATTCCTCCTTCTCCAAACACGGCGAGTTGAGTTGATGCCAAAGAGCTTGATTTGGGTTTCATCTGACCACAACACTTTCACCCGGTTCTCCTCTGAATCATTCAGATGTTCATTGGCAAACTTCAGACGGGCCTGTACATGTGCTTTCTTGATCAGGGGGACCTTGCGGGCGCTGCAGAATTTCAGTCCTTTACGGCGTAGTGTGTTAACAATTGTTTTCTACATTGTATGATTTTAAGTAATTAATTAGCATTTTATTGCATGACATAAGTATTTGATACATCTGAAAAGCAGAACTTAATGTTTGGTACAGAAACTTTGTTTGCAATTACAGAGATCATACGTTTCCTGTAGTCCTTGACCAGGTTTGCACACACTGCAGCAGGGATTTTGGCCCACTCCTCCATACAGACCTACTGGACCCCCCTGTCTCAGACAAAAGTTTTATGCTGCTATATTATTGTGCCGGGGGAGCAGGGCTAGTTCTCCTCCATAACTCTATGCACTCCTCCATAACTCTAAAAAGTGCACCCTTTAACAACTCTCCTTGTCTCCTGTTGCGGTTCAATTAGAAGGATGCGAGGTCTCGGCCTACACCTGTGGAGTAACAGGCCCAGAAGACCTTGTCCTGAGCCCTCCTGGTTTTGCTGCAGAACAAGCAGATACCTGACTATTCCAGCTGCTACTCTGCTGACCCCCCCTCCCAACCTAGATGATCCTGACGA
>JACXGK010002520.1:0-53701 GCA_016801125.1 Novumbra hubbsi | reverse complement strand
AGAGACAAGCAAGGTACTGGGCTGGGGCTAGGAAACAAGGACTATGAAACGCTGGATACGCTGTACTGGACAAGACGATCTGGCACTGCCAGCTGGGGACACAGGGACTAAATACACAGACAGTAATGGGAAATAGACAACACCTGGTGGGAGGGGGTGGAGACAAGAGAACAGGTGAAACACATTAGGGCGTGACACTAACCTTCTCTTTCAAAAGAAACTGTCTTGTGTTCCCACTTTTCTGTTAGTGTTGTGGTCCACGGGACATCCAATTGTCCTTTGAAATTCTCTAATTACACTGCTTTACACAACTAATATGTTTAAATATTATTGGCCAATATTAAAACCTAAAATGTTAACATACCTACCTCGCTCATACATTGTGGTGTTACCAGCCTCATTCAGGGTAATCTGTGTTTCCTTTTGATGTCTCCAATGTGTCACACAAATGTATCGTTCCTCGTGGAATCAATAAAGAAGGGCTTTAGAAATGTATTTATAAAGGCTTTTTTATGTCAGCACTTGTCACAGTGCGCTTTTACACCCAGGTGTGAAACCTGAAGAAGCAAGCATCCAGCACAGTGGCTAGGAAGAAACCTAGAGAGGAACCTGGCTTGGAAGAGTGATAATTGGACACAGCCTATATGCATTTATTAGAGTTTATAAAACCTAATCCAGGTCAGAAGCATGACTAGATGGACAAAGACAGGGACAACCCAGTGGGGGAATGATCACCCAATTGGTACCTGGAATCAGGTATCATCTTGATCTGCAACACAACCAGGATAGCTTTGAAGGAGGACAGCAACAAGTCTTTTGAGCCTGGTATTCCATAGGTGGGTCAAGACCTCATGTCCTTTAAATGGAGCAGGAGACAAAGAAAATGTAGACAGCTCATTCCTTAGATTTACAGGGATTTACAATGGAGAAGGAGAACCTTAGGGTCCAGCGACAGTGGCCTTATCCAGGGGAGGCCCTGAACAAGGCCCAACAGACAGGAAGTCAATCCATTCACATTGCCAAGCATCAACCAAAGTGACACCAACCAGCCGCAACCACCCTGAATGAAGGCCAAGTATTGACAGCAGAGTTCAATCCAAGTGTTCAAGGGGCACAACTGAGTGACTCCGCACTGGAATGACATTGGAGAGAAGGCATCCCAGTGAAGACGAGAGCCCACCTGGAAAGTCAGCAAGGGTGGACGGTATCCAGCCTTTATTTTCACCTTTACACCCCTGGGCCAGAATTCAGTAGACTTAATCATAGACCAAGCAGAAGAAATCTGTCTTTAGTACATATTTAAAAATGTGCAGTCTGCATTTCTAACCTTAATTGGCAGATCATTCCACGTTAGTGGAGCTCTGAGAGAAAGCCCTGCCTCCGGCGGTTTATTTAGTAATTCTAGGTACAATTAAACGGCCTTCCAAGCTTAGGTTATGTGTATGTATTCATGGCAATTTCATCTAGGGAAGTAGGAGCAAGTCCATGTATTGCTTTATAGGAAAAAAGAAAAACTTAAAATCAGTCCTAGACAGGCAGCCAGTGAGAGGCTTATGTTGGAGTAGTAGTTTCGTTTTTTTTCAGATTCTAGCCACGTTGTTTAGTTCTAATTAAAGATTATTTATTTAACCAGAGAGACGAGCATTGCAGTAATCTAATCTAATAAACATGAATTTGTTTTTCTGCATCAGTTTTTAATGAAAAGAAAACAGATTTTTACAATGATCCGAAGATTGAAAAAAAGCAGCTCTTGAGATATATTTTATATAGTTGTTGAGGTTCACTGTGAGATCTGCCAACAGAACTCATTTTTTTCTTGGTTCCTAAAATGAGCATTTCTTTTTAAAAGCAAAACGTTTTCCATCATCCATATCCTATTATCTGAAATGCATGCTTCCAAAGTTGGTAATGTTTGGGCTTCTCGATCAAGATATACAACTGTGTGTCATCAGCATAACAGTGAAAATGTACGTTGTGGTTCCGGATGATGTCAGCTAAAGACAGAATATGTATACATATACACTGCTCAAAAACATTAAGGTAACACATTCATCCCAGTATAACACCAAGTCAATTGAACTTCAGAGATATCAATCTGTCGGGTGTTGGTTGGAAAACATAAGCGATTGTGAATCAATGTCACCTGTTTTGGTGCAAATGAAAGTGACAACAAATGCACCTGAGAGGTAACAGCCAAACAACCTCCCATTCAGCCCATTCAGATTGCAGAGGTAGTCCCGCTCCTCCTTGCCGTTGCAAGAAGGTTTGCTGTGTCTCCCAGTAGTCTCAAGAGCATAAAGAAGATACAACGAGATTGGCCGTTACTCAAGGGGAGCTGGACAGGGCAGTTAGAAGGGCATCTACCCAGCAGCAGGAACAGTGTTTGTTACATTGTGTAGGGAGAAACAGGAGGAGCACTGCCGGAGCCCTACAAAATGACCTCCCACGTGCTACTGGTATGCATGTTTCTGACCAAACTGGCAGAGACAGAATCCAAGAGGGTTAGGGGGACCTGTGTTCACAGCCCAGCGCAGTGCAGCTCGATTGGCATTTGCCAGAGATCACCAGAATTGGCAGGTCCTCCATTGGCGCCCCGTTCTCTTCACAGATGAGAGCAGGTTCTCACTGAGCACATGTGACATATGTAAAAAGAGTCTGGAGACACCGTGGTGAACGTTATGTGCCCTGCAACATCATCCAGCATGACCGTTTTGGCGGTGGGTCAGTGATGGCCTGGGGAGGCATATCCTTGGTGGGTCGCACAGACCTCTAGATGCTAGCCAGGGGTACCCTAACTGCTGCTAGGTACTGGGATGTAATCCTCAGACCCATAGTCAGACCTTACACTGGTGCAGTGGGACCTGGAGCAGGACAACGCCTGACCTCATGTGGCCAGAGTGTGTAGGCAACTTCTAGAGAGTTGCCTACACATAGATGCCCTCAAGTTCCCTAGACCTGAATCCAATTGAGAACTATGGGACGTTATGTATCGGTGCATCCTTGACGCCGCCAAGTAGCACCACAGACTTTCCAGGAGCTCACTAATGCACTGATCCAGGTCTGGGAGAAGATCCCCCAGGACACCATCTGCCTTCAGGAGCATGGCCAGACATTTTCAAGATTGCATACAGGCACGTGGGGGCCATTCACACTACTGAGTCGCATTATATGTTGCTGTGATGAAATTCACACAAGTAGTAAGCTTTCAATAGTTTTATTTAATTGCCGAGTTTGAATACAGTCCTATATCTGTTGGTGATTTTGGTTTCTGTTGTTGTTGTTACGTCATTTTGTTCTCAACGAATTGATCAATGTAAAATAAAGATTTTGATTTTAAATTTGTTTGGTTCATTCCGACCCGATGTGCGATTTAAGTGTTCCATAATTTCTTTGTGCAGTGTACATACAAATGAACTATATAAAAAAATATCCTGAAAACAGAAAACATTTCAACATGTCTTCCCTTCCGAAGGTATGAGTTCATCTTGCCGATGGTTCCTGTGGATTTTAATCTCCCCTGCTGCTTGTCTTGTGTCCCCGGCATGAATGTGTCAAAGCAGAGCTGAAGGAGCTGTAAAAGAGAGTGTATGTGGGAGTACTACCTTGTGTAATTGTGCGCAATGGTAATTCTGGTCTGAACTTGGTTGTACTGGCTCCAGATCATCTTCAATGATCGTATCCCATCTGTCCTTGGGTTTGTTTGTCATGCTGGTTCCTGAGGCTGTTCTAGCGTCCCTTCCTCTGCTCTAACCTATGTTCTGCTGTGGTGTCTTCTCTGCCCCTGCACATTGATGAACTGGCAGCATGATGAGTGGAATGGTGGAGCTTGAACCTTACAGCAGACTAATTTCCCAAAGCAACATGACATTGCGGTTTGTATAAGAGTGTGGATGGGTGTTGGCGCCACATAGATAAGAGTCAGTAAAGGTGGCATTTTAGGAATTTCGCAGATGCTTTTTTTTCAGAGTGCCTTTATGTTAGTTGTTTTATTTAAGGCCGCTTGGGGGAGCTACCACACATTTCAGTAATATTAAGTACGCTTTACACTGAAGTAGCTGTCAGCAAATTAAATGCTGAAAGTTAGAAAATATAATGCCTTGACATTAGTCCAGAAAATGTGTATTCATATTACATTATTCCAAAAAAGGACTTCTTGTTTCAAAGGGGTCCCTAGGGCAGAGAAGCGTGTTGTCTGGTCAGAGTGGGGGCTGGTCTCCGACAGTGAAGGGATTAACAAGATAGCAGGGTTATATAAGGTTAGAGTAGAACCTGAGAGCATTGAGGGGTAGTTCACCTTTCAGTACTCTGGGAAATAATTCAGGTCATGTAGTGGATGCAACCTTCAACTGGACGCCACTGGAGTGTGCAGAAGAGTGCCGTCTGGATAGGTTATAGGGGCTTGACAGTGATCCCTACCCAATGGGAATTGCAGTTGTCCAGACGTGAGATGACATGTGCCTGGATTAGTACCTGCTCCGCTTCCAGTATGAGGTAAGGTCATACTCTATGGAATTTCTAGAGCATGAACTTCCAGGAGCCCACTGCCTTTGAGTTTTTAAAGAGGACAACAGAGTTGTGTCCAGGTTCATGTCCAGGTTCTTTGCACTCCTGGCAAGAGGAGAACAGCACCCAGAAAGTCACAAATAGTCACCGTTTGGGCCTGTATCAAAGGACATTTTAAATATTTTTAGACAATGTCTAAAAGTTCAGCTCCCACCTTGTGGACTTGATGCAATAAAAAAAACAAAGGCCACATCCCACAAATCCAAGGGTTTTAAGAGTCTTAATGCTATTATAAACCAGTCACAAATGCAATTAAAAGAGTACAAATAAATGCTTGTGCTTTCCAAAGCACAAGCATTTTGGTATTTTGGGCAAAAAATACTGCTTTTTTTGTATTCAGAAGAAAGAAAATGTATGCAATATCTTGGTATAAGGGTGCCACTAGTTGTAGACGATATCTAGGGACAGCACACACAACATCTACACAATATTCACATACAGAAATGAATAATGTGTTGGGTGCTACATTAGCATTTTTATATTCAGTCATTTTTCAAGTTTTCCTGTATTTATTTTTGGGTCAGTGCTGTGATGTTGTCCTACCAACTGAGATGGTGGGAGATTAAGGTGTCTAGGTTTATGAATGATTCAGCAGCTAAGATTCTGGTTTCAACGGGGAGAGTTTGGGGCTGTTGCCTAAAGCTAACCTCTTCAATTTTGTGTATGTTTAGTACCACATTCTTTTTAGTAGTCAAAAAGCTGGTCGACCTCTCCAAGTGAAATGGACTTGCCATCAATTAAAAGGTATTTTCTTTACCATCCACAGCCTATTGTGCACAGCCATATTAGGCAGGTTAAAACCGAAACACTTAAATTTAAAATGAACTTTAAAAGAAAAAAAATTGCAAGCCATGACTTAAAATGGAGTCCGGACTATAGCAGGACCTGGAGATGTGTACTCGCAAAATGTGCCTTACTTTCCAGGTAATTAATTAACAAAGATGACATATCTGAACTAGCAATCAAGTGGTCCTCCAAGAAGAAAGAGTCCCTTAAAATGTGGTGTATGGTACTCAAGGAAAATGTATCAATAAGTTTAATAATATGTGCAAACCTCATCTCTTTATTGACAAGACTTTGAACTGATATGATTATACTATGGAACTAAAATCTAGTAGATAACTAATCCCATTAATGAGCAGGATCTTTTAAAAGCAGCTTGCAAAAAGTAATCCTGGTTAACTGGAAGTTAACTTTGAGGTCCCAAAGCACTTTTACAGACCAAACCTGAAACCCCAAAGAGCAGGGAACATAATTGATGAACATCAAAGTTTTTGCATGTCTAGATGCTAAGGAGGCTCAAGGACAGCTTGCCAGTGTTTGAGTGATTTGCGATTGAAGCAAGTGGGCAGTGTTCATGTGGGGCAAGCCCTCATTTGCGAGCAACACCTACTCTGCCAGTCGTAGCGAAATCCGTCTTTTCTTGCTGGAAATTAGCAAAAAGTTCAAAGTGGCTGAAATCTCAGCTGGGAGATTTTGTCTCTGAGAGTAGCTCCGCCCATTTTCACTGTGATTCACTGGCTCTCTTTGTAGATAAATGGCTGTGTGAGTGAGTGGTCCGCGTGCATGGGTCTTTAGCAACAGCTCACAAGAGATTGAGTAACTTGAGCAAGATGGCAGTGTACATGTAGGGTTAAGGGTTAAAGCTTTTCAACCGCTTCAACCAAATGAACGAAACACTTTGACAATAGACTACATCTGCTTTCTTTTATGTATTGCTCCACTCCACATGAGCGCCTATGCTTTTTCAACTACATTTTTTTACTATGTACAAACAGCATCTTTGCATATATGGCTTTATTTTATTAACAAAAATGATTGCACCTGTCACTGGTTTTCTTTAACTATTTATACAAAGAATACACAGATTAATAAGGGATTATCAGTCATGCGCGAAAGTATGAGTAAATCAGTGCAAGCTGTCACCTTTAATGACATTAATAAATTACTGCCAGCTTTTTAACAAATTCCATTTGAGCACCATAGAAATCCTATAGCAATCCCTCGATTTCCAAAATGTTTCTATTAGTATTTCTTAAAGAAACTCAGGTATTTAACTCAGGTTCTGAGCTTTAGTTCAGGTGGGAATTTTGCAACACTGCTTTTTTAGGCAGATCGAGCTATGAAAGGCGCCACGCAGCACCTTTTAGTGGGCAGTGCATATCAAGTAGACACAGTGCAGTAGGCTTACAGACATTGTATTGTCACAGCACGGGAAAGTGACACTTCATTTCAGCACTTAGCTGGCTAGGCAATGTGAAGTGTAAGAAAAATATGCAAGGTTTTAACAACCAACATTTTAAGAAAGTATTGATATACACTGTATTCATTGCGTCAGTATTGGTTTGAATTATTGTTTCCATTGCAACTCAACATAACAGGTTAAATATGTTGAGTTCAGCAGTTAATACAGGATAGACCACGATTTCACATATTCACCAAAGTTTATATAATACCAGTATATCTGAAACAGTTCCACCTGTTACACTGGAAACTCAAACTCTCATTTATCATTAATATGGTTTACACTACCATTCCCGATTCAGCAACATGTACTCAACACACACGCACATCTCATTGAACCGAGCAGCTGTCAATGATGTGTCTGTTGACAAAGACAAACCTTCCAACCCTGCAATTTCAGTTTGATAATGTGATTAATAACGACGAGCCCCGAACACTGACACAATCATTCTGTTGGCCCAAACCAATTGGGGAGTTTGGCAAGCCCTGATGCAATTCGATGAGAAAAACATTTCTGAGATCAGGTACCATGGAATCGTTTCCATCTCTCACATTACAGGTTCCATGTTTGATTTATCACTTGTGAGCCTTCTGTCTCTTTACCCGTTTTTTCACATCACCTACGGATCCTGCAAGTAATCCTCAGGCAGTGGAGAGGAGAAAAAAGACTGCAACACTATCCTCCTCTCACCTTCCCCACCTCAACTTCTTCAAGTGGAACATTAGTTGTGACATGTGAGAACCTCACTTGACGTTATCGCTGTTAATTTCCAACCTGACATTATAACAAGGTGCAAGAACACAGAGGCTCACAGACTTTGGAAAGAGATATGGGAAATGGCAACTCTGGCATAAAAAAAAAGAAATACGAATTGCTGTTGCAGGCATGTGACCTTTGCCTACTGTACAGCATATGAATCATAAATACAATTCTCCCCGCAACTTACATCAGTACTTTTACGTTTTAGCTGACCTTCTCCACTTCCCTGTTCCATTTATAATATAACCTTAGATGGAAGGTTATTTCACAGTTTCAATATAATCAAACTGCCACAGAGATTTTGGGACATTTTGATGTGATGAAGGTTAAAGTTATCTTCCTCTCCTTTCATCCCTTCTAACATAATCTGTGGGACTTCGTACGTCTTAAAATGCACAGTGTCTGTCTACAAAAAAGGTAATCTAGCAGACCACAGCAGTCCCAAAGCTGGGGTAGGCTTTATTATCAAGGGTTCATAGAGGTCCTCCAGCGGCCACCCAGACCTTTTCTTTGCCACCGCTGCTCAGTGAGGCGCAGATTTCAAGGCATTCGTGATGGTGGTGATCAGGAGAGAGACACAGAGAAACGTTTACAAATAATAGGACATCCATAGCAATTTCATAAAATGTTTTCCTCACAATGTATTTGCTAGTTTAAGGTGTTGCTAAACAACCTTCAGAGGTCAACATTTAAAAACACTCTGAGAACAGCTCCTGAAGCAATTTGATGTTTTAAACCCTTCTCTCAGCACATTGGAGTAAACAGATAAAGAACACCGTTGACTGATGCATCTGAAAAGGCTGCCAATAACTGCCAATAGGAGCAGTATTTTCACCAGCAGCTCAAAATTATTTTCCTTCTGTTTCCCTTGTCCTGCCAAAATGTTTATATCTAGTTATTTAGCCATTTGTGTGTATTCACACAGGCATATGCTAAATGTTTTCCAGTATTACCGAGCAGAGAAAACTTGAACATTCCTAAAAGTTGGTTGTGTTTATTACACAACAATGCTGTAAATAAATGAACAGTAATTGCTTTTAATCAATGCTACATGCCCTGGACGGTCAGAAGACAAGCTTGTTTATGTTATTAACAAAATAAGGCACGGACGGGATAATACAGAATCATTCCCATTTTTCTAAAGTGATTTCCATTAAAGGCATGACATAATTCAACAAATCTACCATATCTTAAAAGTGAAATTTGAATCATCGAGTTCAGTCATATAAAATAACACATTGTGGGATGTTAATTTCCAAACCTTTGAGTAAACAAGAACATAGACTGAGAATTTTCCCAGGATACTCCAAGCTCCGCCAGGTTCAACTTGGATTGTTTTGTTTCTTTCCAGTTCTGCTTTTTTTTTAAGCCTGTCAAATTTTAATGAGCATCAATGAACAAAAACAGTGGAAGGATGACAAGTGTATTCTGGCATGACAAATCAGAGTCTGATCAGCCTACTTTATTGAATTGTCTTAAGGCCATGAGAAGTGAGGTGGGAGTTGTGCTAAGAATCAAGTTTATTGGTTTGAATTTCTGCCCCAACAATGTTACCTGTCGATGTGCCTTTGAGAAAGGCACTTTGCTTATATCGCTTTAGAAATGCTGTCAACAATGGCTATGAATTCTGTAAATCCCTGGCCATGAATCCCCTTCCGTCTGAAATAAATATATTTCTTTTTCATAAAAATATTAAAATAGAATTTGCAAAGTGTTGTATTTCTATAGAACATAGTTTTGGGGGGTATTTCATATTTGTAATATCAAAAAATACATTTGCAAGTTTTCTAATAAGCTCTGCTCCAAAACAAGGTCAAATTAGAATTAAATATGTGAGTGTACAGATGTATTATTAAACATTCAAAAGAATCCATGTGCTGTCTAAATTACTCTGAAATAGATTTAAAAGATCAAACAATAACATTTTCACAGCTTATGTTATCCTAGTCGACCAAAAGTGAACGTGAAACCTACATGGGCGATTGCAAGGTTTTAAAATTTACATTTTGTAAATATCCTGTTTCTCTACTACATTTTTGAAATGTGGATTTTTTTTATGTGACAGTATGCTTGAGAACTTTGGCTGTATCCAAGGCAATGATAATTTGTACCACAGTTCTAAATTGTGGAATTGGGCAACTAGTAAATATGGAATTATTGGTTTTAGGTATGTGTGAATGAAATTTTCAATGGAAAACCTCCATTGAGAGAATTTCTTTTGTCCATCTGAAAAGCTAACTTGCTGATTGATGAAACAATGTGAGGAACAGAAGGGAGAGAGACCACTGCAAATTGAACTCTCCAAATGTTCCTTTTCAATCATTTTGCTAAGGAAAGACAAAGGTGCAGAGGTCAATTCATTTTGAACGGAGCTGTAAATAACCATCTGTTTTGCTGCACCCACACTATTTTAACTATATACGATTTCTTAATGTATTCATCTAGGTTTACTTGCAAATCTTAAAGAGGACCCGTACTGTACGGTTACAAATACTTGTAACGTTATAACCATATCTACCGGCAGTTACATTATTTTTCATTTTGCTTCATGTACAAGCATATCGTCCAAACATTGCAGGAATTACATAGATATGTATCTTATATGAAAAATGTGATTCTGTTCCAAATGAGCACATCAGCTTTGCTATTACATTCAATATCTACATATCTGAGTGCTATTGGTCTCTAATGATTTGCGAGAATGTTCAGTGTCAACATATGAGAAGTGCCTTTTACCTACTGTAGCAAACCTTCAGCCTGGGGCAATTGGGAGTATATCAATAGCAAAATGAAGTGTCTGTTTGCTAGTGCGTTATGAATGGGGCAGGCATTCACGCAACCGCCTTTCAGAACGATGGTTGTTTGATTCAAGCAAGAGAGGTAAGAATTTTGATAGCGAACATAATTACAGCAATTTATCTTCATACTGAAGTTAGTTTTCAAATGTGTTGTATATGAGCATAATCCCAGAAAGGTACGGTTGAAATTGTTACAGATATTTAATTTCGGCTGTTCAGAAATATGAAGCAGCGTTCATTTTATATTATCATATGCTAAAGTTTTGAGTAAAGAAAGAAACATGAAGGGGAAAGTTCAGCTGCAGCCAGTGAAATGCAAATGACGAAGTTCTCAAAAGTAATCAAAGAATGAGGCAGTCAATGACCTGCACAAAGTCACGTTTGTTCTATAACCCACAACCCCAATATTTTTTGAAAAATGTATGCTTTAAACTGTTGCTATAACTACCGCGGTGGGTTGGCAGAAAGAAAATGTAATTGGCAGCTTAAAATAAGAAAAAAATCTACACAAACTCATGTACCAAGCAGAGGAGGGAAGCAAGAGGGGCAAGTTATAAAATGAACCTTTGAGAATTGAAAAGCAAGAAAACTGACAGTAAGAGAAAAAGTCTGTGAGAAACATAGTCAATTACCCATAGGACAAGACTGTATGACAGTTTTGAGTGATTTAGGAAACCATTTCATGCAGGAAGTTAGAGCCAAGACCCCTAGTTGAGTGGCAGACATCCCACAGTGCTCCATTATCCCGGGCCTAGATGAGGCCATGGAAATGAAAGAGTGGACAGGGTGTCTGGAGCAGGGAGGGAACCAGTGGGCCAACAGACCCCATGTTGGGCATGATGGAGCCTGGATTAGGCCTCTATAATAGCCCTTTCACTTGTCCTATCAGTCCTTCGGTAGGGGTCCTCACCTCTCTATGCACTATAAGATCCTGTGACCGTGTTAAACACTGCGCAACAGGTCTTCCAATTCATCAAGTTTCAAAGTTTTTGTTGATTTGATGACACAAGACCAGAAAGGTGAGCAACATAAAGGTATAACACATTCCAGTATGTTGTTTTGGACCATTTTTCACACCGGAGAGACCAATAATGTATATTACTGACAATATTTTTGGCCAATGAGAGTGTTTAAGGCCTAAGAAAGAGCAGTTTTCTGATGGAATCTTTGATATTGCCGGTATAGTTTGGCATGTTTTTAATGATTTATTTTTTGTACTGCCAACAGTAATTCTTATCTACATTGTTCCACTGAATATTTCACTTCCTACAGAAACAACCAACTACCAAGAGTTTAGAATATAGTTTGTAATATTCTCTCTAAATAAAGTAAGAGACCACCAAAAGAGCTTTGAGTAAGGAACAGAAGGGTTACATTTTCATTGTGGTCTCTAAAATTAATCTCTTCTGTTCCCCTCAGAATTTTCCTTTTTGACTTTTTTGAGAAGTGCTGTGGTCTCTTAATATAAAAAGTGCTGTGGTCTCTTAATGTTTTCCAGCGGTGTATTTTCATCTCACCAATGTAGAGATTGGCCATGCTAACTGTGTCTGGTGTTGTCTATGGGCTAGGTGTTCCATGAAAGCAGCCTTTCTGTCACTCCCGCCAATCTGCTGGTCAGGCGGGACAAGGTTGTGGAAACGAGGGACAGTGGGAGGTTACAGCAATTACTTTATGTTTCTCCAAAGTGCACCATGGGAGCCATACATAATTCAGGGTGAGGCTTTCAAATTAAACTTCAGCAATACACATTTGCCATTACCAGAACCCACTAGAAAGAAATGGCCACATGAGCAGTTTTGCACAGATTAAAATTGCATGCTTGAGGAAAAAATCTAATCCACACAAGTTTACAGAGACACTTAAACACAGAACACATATTGGACACCTTCCCCACCCCCCCTCAAAAACACACCCACCATGTCAATTTTGTACGCACGAACACATACTACCTTTAAGATGCGCACAAGTGTGGCAAATATTCCTCTAGGACTGTCAAGGAAGCTGGAATCCAAGGTCGCTCCATGGTCAAACACATTACAGGCCCATTTTAGAGGCCATTAAAAGGCTGCTATTCTCCTAAAAACTAATTCCAGCTCCTCAACATGGATCCATGTTTCTGCAGCATGTCCCTCTAATGAAGGTTGTGATGATCTAGGTGAGTATGAAGTGGACCCCAGGATGAAGTGGACCCCAATACAGTTACTCTGATGGATTGTCTCTACAATGATTGACTCATTTTTCACCAAATGGATTTCTGCAAAAGAAGGAACAAAGGCTTTGAGTTATAAAGACAAGCTGAGTGATTTATGGTGACATGATTTTACTGATGATCTGGGTTTGCGTTTTGGTCATTCAGAGATATTATCTATTGGTGATCAATAATTGAGACCTCAGCCTGACAGCCATTTTGATGGTGGGGGAAGGAAAAATAAGATAAGAGATAAGATAACATGCTGAATACAAGGAGGTTGTTATTCTCTCTTGTTTGGGGCTCCAGCCATACTACAAGATGTATGTACTGATCGGGAAAATCCTACTCAATCGCCTAAGATTTCAACAATATTTTAATATTAATAATAATTGAGTATGCATGGGAAAATTGGGACAAACCACTGTAAGACCAGATAGATAGATAGATAGATAGATATAGAGAAAGTCTATAAATGAAATATTTTGGCTTGTTAAAAATGTAAGATAAAATCAGATACTCTACTGTGCTGGTGGCAATGAACGGCAATATGCTGAATAGCTTGGAAGAAAGCATTAACTTAAGATATGGCGTGAGAGGATTTCCGTTTTTTCGACCACAGAGGATGTTATTTGTACAGTAGTAGTCGCAGGAGAATTAAAGCTCTCACAGCATTTACGTATTAGTGTATAGGTTCATAAAGATTTTTGTCTGACCAACCTGTGTCCATTCTGTTAATTGGAATTTGTGGTTATTTCTCTCTACTTTTAATTTAGGAAATACTATTGGTGTAACAATAGTTGGTGGAAACTGGAAGCTGCACTTACTACATACAGTCTGGAGAACAAGTATTTGATACACTGCCGATTTTGCAGGTTATCCTAGTTACAAAGCATGTAAAGGTCTGTAACTTTTATCATAGGTACACTTCAACTGTGAGACAGAATTAAAGAAAATCCAGAAAATCACATTGTATGATTTTTAAGTAAGTAATTTGCATTTTATTGCATGACTAAAGTATTTGATACATCAGAAAAGCTGAACTTAATATTTGGTACAGAAACCCTTGTTTACAATTACAGAGATCATACGTTTCCTGTAGTTCTTGACCGGGTTTGCACACACTGCAGCAGGGATTTTGGCCCACTCCTCCATACAGACCTTCTCCAGATCCTTCAGGTTTCGGGGCTGTCACTGGGCAATACAGACTTTCAGCTCCCTCCAAAGATTTTCTTTTGGGTTCCGGTCTGGAGACTGGCTAGGCCACTCCAGGACCTTGAGATGCTTCTTACGGAGCCACTCCTTAGTTGCGTTGGCTGTGTGTTTTGGGTCATTGTCATGCTGGAATACCCAGCCATGACCCATCTTAATAAGGGTAGGAGGTTGTTGGCCAAGATCTCGCGATACATGGCCCCATCCATCCTTCCCTCAATGCGGTGCAGTCGTCCTGTCCCCTTTGCAGCAAAGCATCCCCAAAGAATGATGTTTCCACCTCCATGCTTCACGGTTGGGATTGTGTTCTTGGGGTTGTACTCATCCTTTTTCTTCTTCCAAACACGGCGAGTGGAGTTTAGACAAAAATACTTGTTTTCCCCGCTGTATCTGGATTATACAAAGAGCAGACCTGGGTTACAGAAGACAGCATTTGCCGCGGTACTTTTTAGTCTTACAACAAAGGGTTTCCAGATAGTTGTCCCTATAGGAGAATCCTTTCTGTTTTCAAGTAGAACTCCTTAAGGCCAGACACGGCAGGCAAAAACATTGTTTTTTCATGCACTGGTCAATTTTGAGATTTTTGCAAATTTTGCTTCCATAACATGTCTATTTTCAAACTAGTAGAAAGAAAACGTCCAAAATACAAATGTAGGTATTTATTTTACTATGTTTTGTCGACTTGCGTCTGAAGATTTCTCCCAGATTCAACAGAAATTAGCATTCTAATGAAACAAACAGCACCGCGACCGTTGTCCGCACTATGCCACCAATGGTATCATGGTAAATGTGTATTTCTCCTGCACAATGTTATCATATTCAAACATGCTGATTATTTTTGTATCAGCAACCAATCGTAAAAGAACAAAGGGTGGTTCAGACCTAACCACAAAATCTCATTAGCTGGTGTTGATTTCTGACAACGTGATTCGTTCAAATGCATCACGTAATGTGCACTGACACTTTCTGGTTTAGCTTTCTGCTGGACCTTTACATCTAAAATGCAGAACGAAGTGCAGATAAAACCTTCCCAGAAAAGACGACAACAATTGTCACTTGCAAGAATACACAAGGAAAGACAAACTAATGAAGGACATTATAAACTACTTCACAAATTCCACCAATAAGTAAACAGTAATTCGGAAAACAGGAGTTCGATAGCAAGGGTGACCAATGCTCCACACAGCAGCGGCTGATATGTAGTGCATTAAAATTGATTGTTTAGTGGGTTACTTTGTCCTAATTGCGCAGAGACAGTGATTAAAATGTACACCGATGGATGAATTATGGATTCTGTACCAGTTATCTTATAGAGTGCAATCTGTGCCAAAGATATAGTTGCCGCAAACGTAATACACGTCTTCCAAGAAGGAACCAAGAACGACATTGCGTATAATGCGAATGTGCCAATGGTGCTCTTAGCGCACAATTTAGGGTTGGGGTGTGCTACTCTCAAGAAAATGGGACAAGTGTTGGGGATTTCTATAAGAGACATGAAAAAAGAGTGACAGGTATGAAAACAGGGTTGAGGTCAATAAAATGTAAAGCTGTGGGGGAACAAGAAATGCATCTCTCTTTCTGGCTTTTGTGGCTTTTTGGATAACATCAGAAACGAATGAAGGGTGGCGTTGTTGTGTTTCATTTCCCCCGCAGGCTATATTACCTAAGGCTCCACTGTAGCCTTAATCTATTTGTGTTACAGACTAATAAAGTAAGATTTTATTAGTTATTATTTATTTGTGTTATTATTATTATGTGGTCAGTTTTACTTTTACAGTAGGCTACAGACTTTTCCTTTTGAGCGGACTATACAAAAATAATTTAGCTTACCAATAAACATTTCTTTTTACTTTACTGGAAGAAACATAACACAATAAGAAGTTGTGCTTTGGAGCAGCTTCCTCTGGCAAGGAAGTCGGGGAGGTTTTTCTCATTATGTGTTATGTTTCTGCCACAAAAGTTAAAATAAATGTGTACTGTATTAATAATACTTGACCAAATGTTAGTGAGACAATATACATTTCATTTTAGTCTCAGAAATTGAGAGAGGTCTGGAGTCAAAATACCAACAAGGGCCTCAAGTTTGTTATATGTGCTTGGTGTTCAAAAACAGTCTTTGTGGGAAAGACAGGATTGAGACAGCAGAAAGTATGGCCAACTCCACTTTTAATTAAGGTGTCTCTGCCATGCTAACTGTTATGGAGATGTTGTGGCTTCAAAGCACAGTTGTTACTATAGGTGCAATGAAGGAAACTGATATGTTCAGGATCTCAGTTACCGCCAGTGTAATTTATATGCGCAGGAGTCTATGCACTGCAAAAAAAATTAAAAGCGTCAGCAGGAAATGGATGAGGGACCTAAATATGGAGCAGGCATGGATAACTAGGCTGTAAACATGAATGGGTAACTAGGCAATGTTATGCAGGATGGACATACAACAAACTAGGGTGGCAGTTATACTAGTGGCTGTCACGTCGCCTCCTGGTGGTGGGCCTACCTCTGGGCGAGTGACTCCCCGGCGTTCGACGTCGCCGGCCTTCTAGCACCTGTATGTTTGTCCTGTTCCCATGTCCTGTGAAGGCACCCTTCCCTGATTCCCTTCAGCTGTACCCACTTAGCTGGGTATTTAAACCCCTGTGTGTCTTGTCTCCGTGTGTGTTATTGTCGCTGTTACATGTCATACCCAGTACATGATTCTTTGTACTGTGGACTATTGAAACTCTCATTCTCAGATTACATTTTCGTGCCTGCGTGCACCGTACCGTTTACCGAAAGCCTTACGAGGCTTATTGAGTGTCTGTTCGCTAATAAACCGAACATATTGGAACTCACCTGCGCTTTGATCCAGCTCCTTACACACGCCGACCGTCACAGAATAACACACCACCAAATGGATCAAGCAGGGAACAACACGCCACCCACAGTCGACCAGCGTCTACAGGATCACGAGGTGATTTTGGGTCAACTCCGGGACGCCATGAATGAACTCCTTTTGTGCGTTTATTTCATATTTAATGGAAGTTTTGAAAATTGGGCAAAGTCCTGTTTTTTTAACTATTTGGCAACTCAAGCACATTTTCTCAGTCTTTTTTTATCTAAGTTCAACTGCAAATTCTCTGCCAATTATTTGCATTTTGACCGATCAGGTTCACAGGAAACGCAGGTCGTGTGGGCCTGACTCAACACACAAAGCTCACTACGGGGCCTTCCCTTTCAAGCCGGGCGCTCCACGTTCCTCCGGCAATATATTATTTTAGCATGCATTATAACACTTTATATACACTCTTACATAAATGTTACAGCTAACAATTGGATCTCATACAGTATTTATTGCAACAAGATTATTCAGTCTGATGAACAGTAGGGAAAAATATGACAATGGGAATATTGCTACGATAAAAGAAGTGGAAATGTTTATTTACAGACAATTGATTTGAATCAGATAGAATCTGGTTTATATTTGTCTACCCAGACTTTCTTTAGCAGAAAATGATTCACCCAGATTGCATCAATACAAACAATACCTGGCATATATTCTGAGTAACATTTGACATTTGTCTTATAGTTGCATAGAGGAAGACTACACGAGAAAAACCTGTATAAAGCAAGCTCATTGTTTCGTTTATTTGTATAGTCATGTTATTATCTCCAGTCATGTTTTTGTGTGTAAATCCCCTTTCTAATAATATAGACTTGTTCGTATTAACTACAAGATTTCTGCAGTACGTCAAGGCCAGGAGTTTTTGTTCATAAAACCATGGGACACGTTGAGAAAGTGAGTTTTACTTGGTTTTGTGCCTGAATAAAAAAGGTTTTGCCCCAATATTTTGGAACTCGTGGAGCTGTTTGGTTTCAGGATTGAAATAAACGGTCAGCCCTCAAACATAATAATAAAAATATGTCCTAGCTGTCCAGCCCTTGTGGAAAACATTCATTGTGGTACAAACTGAAGCCCCAGCTTTGTGGGACCTCCTGGAGAGGGTTGGATCAAAGGTAGAGGGAGGCCAGTCTGGGCGAGGATCTCTCTACTCTAGAACCTTCCTTGCCATTTTGCAGACCCCTCGCTGTCCAGCTAAATCGATTTTCCCTCCTCAGCAGGCTGTTAAGAGAAAGAAAGAGGTCCTGCTGGATAAGAGCAGCTCAGACCACACTGCCAACAGGAGACCCTCACTTTACCTTGTAGAGGGAATGATAGCGCCCCCCTTCACAATGAAGGAATATTGAGGTTGGGCACAATACATGAAACATGTCTTTTGTAAGAAATGCAGAAGAGAATTATAATAACCTATTATCTTAGTTTGGTAAATATCTAGTCTGGTGCATAACAGGTTGTTACATCAAGGTTCACATTCTAGTCTGGTGCATAACAAGTCATTACATCAAGGTTCACATTCTAGTCTGGTGCATAACAGGTCATTACATCAAGGTTCACATTCTACTCTGGTGCATAACAGGTCATTACATCAAGGTTCACATACTAGTCTGGTGCATATCAGTTCGTTACATCAAGGTTCACAGTCTAGTCTGGTGCATAACGGGTTGTTACATCAAGGTTCACAGTCTAGTCTGGTGCATAACGGGTTGTTACATCAAGGTTCACAGTCTAGTTTGGTGCATAACGGGTTGTTACATCAAGGTTCACAGTCTACCCTGGTGCATAACAGGTTGTTACATCAAGGTTCACATTCTAGTCTGGTGCATAACAGGTCATTACATCAAGGTTTACATTCTAGTCTGGTGCATAACAGGTCATTACATCAAGGTTTACGATCTAGTCTGGTGCATAACAGGTCATTACATCAAGGTTTACGATCTAGTCTGGTGCATAACAGATCATTACATCAATTTCAATATGCAGACATAGGCAAAAACTGCTAAATACATTTACAAACTACAACAATAAAATAAAGACCAAAATGTTGAAATAGAGAAATTATACTTCACGTGTTGTATCTTGGTAAAATGCAAGGGCAACACTTATATAATGCAACAAACATAGTAAATATATTAGTAACAACAAAGTAGCACATCATTCTGTTTCGGAAATCTATCCTGGTGTTATTTATTCTATTTGATCTTCCATTAAATCTTTGTTATGCTCACTAAATGTGCAGCTGTAATCTAACATTACCTGGCCTGACCATTCTTTGTCATCAATGTCCAAAGTCTTTCTGGTCAGGTTGCTGTTCTAGATTTGGCCTGATAACCCCTGCTGTCACTGCCCTCTAAGAATACAGAGAAGAAATGTCATTTTAAATTGTACAACAATGTTATGAAAAACAATCAAAGTGGCAAACAACCAAAGTAGGTCATGAGTCTACTTTTGACAAAATCGTTTAAATGTGATTGGTTATTCTAGCTTGATCAGTCTTGTGTTATACGCAGTGCCTACCTGAATTTATTATTTACCAATTCTAATGACCCGTTGTTCAGCGATTGACGTTTATATCTTGATAAGAGCGGGCTTTCTTCTGGCAATCCAAGTGGCTGTTTGGCATTGAGGTGGTGTCTAATTCTAGCTTTGAATGGTGGTGTGGCCGTTTTTTCCAGTGTTGGATACATGAGTCTCCTCAATGAAAGTTGGCTACCATTCCCCTAGCTTTCTAACGAACAGACATCTCCTTAACCATTCAAGCCCGTTTGATTGCTGGGTCACGAAGTAGAGAGGATTTAGACTGCAGCACAATCCCTGTTCTCAAATCTAGCCCTTGCTGATAAAGCAGATACGTTTCTTCAGAAAACTTGGAACCTTTCTGTGTTGGAAACAACTTGGATTTTTCTATGTGACCTCCTTACAGACCAGACGCACTGCATTGTGGGTGGTTGCTGAGCATATCCAATTGGTTTGAAGCTGTTTGAATCACCATTGGCCCAGTTGGCAGTTCACTCCGCCAGGGGAAAATCTGCTGACCATGGTCCTTCCTCACATGCTGATTAATTGTAATCATTAGCATAGCAGCATCTCCCATGGCTTCTTGTTAAACTACATTGCCTCCAAGGCCAACTGGCCATGTCACAAAATAGGCTTTGCGCAATCTGTGCAGTTCATGCTGAAATATGATAGCTTAGGCCACTCAATACACAATATAACCATTGCCAATAGATTTTGTGATTTACAAGGGCTTGGCTTTGCTCACAGCACTGATCTGTGCATAACATATACTTTTCAACTCACTTTACCCATAAGCTTGATCTACAGTCAGATCAGAAATGATTGGCACTCTTGATGAAAATGAACAAAAACATATGAGCGACAAATGACCTACATTTGGAAACATCTGGCAAGCCTTTCTCTAACATGCACAATATGGCAAAATAATCACATGTTTATATTACATCCAATACATGCATCATGTGTCTGCCGGTCATCACTCAAGCATTATAATTTTATGTCTGTCTTGTTTACTTTCCAGTATGTGATACAACTGAAGTGCAGATTTTCTTTATTTTAATATTTCTTTTAATGAATCTTACAAAGCATTTAATCCTAAATTAAAGAGAATACCAAAAAATCTAAAAGTGTTAATAACATTAAATAATTAAAGTAAGAAAAGCTTATTTTTGTGTCAGGATTGTTTTGGGGCGATGGGGCATGTTGGCTTAAGCCAAACATATCTTTTAGAATGAAGTCAACAAAGTTTGAAGTTGTTTTGATCTGATCACTAGACAACTTCCCACTTTGTTTTGGTCAGGATGCATTATTGTGAGTGATGGCTTCCGTCTGGCCACACTACACACAGAAGTACGGAGATTGTGCATTCATTTTAAACATTGGTCGTAGGACGCTACCGAAATTACGTTGAAAACTCTGTAACATCAATTGTGTCATATTTGATACGTGAGTTCTACAGTATGTTGTCAAGCAATCGTTTGTGAACAAGTTTGCCAGTGAATAAGGTTTTAAAAATAATTGTAATTCATAGTCGCAATCTTTGTTCTTCGTTCACTCTCACCCTCTACTCTCTTTTCTCTTATGGTTGATCATCTCTCCCTTCTACCATCTCTTTTTCCCTCCTGTCTCATGAGTCTTCCTCCTCAACCCCACTTTCCTCTTATTCCACTTCTTTCATCTACCTCTGTCCCTTGTCCTCTCAGCCAGCCCGGCTTTCCCCTCCTGCTCCATGGCTGACTGACTCACCGAGAGCTAACAGAACAGGTCTGTGGGCTGTCAACCAAAAGTGGAAGAAAACAACATTTGCAGAGGAACTGTCATCCTTTCATTCTCTTCTCTCTAACTTCTCTTCCTATGTTTCTGCTGCTAAAGCCAATTTCCATCTCTCTATATTTCAAGCATCTGCCTCTCAACCCAGAAAATTCTTTGCCACCTTTTCCTCTCTCTTAAATCCTCCCCGTCTTTTACCTTCCTCTTCCCTGTCGGCGACCTTCCCAAACATTTTGAAATGAAGGTTGACTAGATTTCTTCCTATTTCACTCAAGCTGTTCAGGCTTCTGGCCCCACTGTCAGTGAATTACCTTATTCCTTGATCACTTTATCCTCTCTTCAGACAAAGTCCTGCGTCTAGTGACGCCTGGGCGTCTGACAACCTGTCCTCTTGACCCTATCCCTTCCTCCCTTCTTCAGACCATCTCTAAAGACCTTTTACCTTACCTTACTTTCCTCATCAACTCCTCCCTATCCACTTAATTTGTTCCCTCTGACTTCCAAGTTAGCTTGTGTCACCCCTGTCCTCAAGAAAACACTTCAGCATGCTGTTTTTAACCAACTCTCTTATATGTTCAAGAAATAATCTTCTGGATCTCCTCAAAGAGCACAAAGAACCACAGAGTGGCACCGTTATTTTGCAAGCATTAAAGCAGTGACTTCCTCTGGTAGATTCATGCTGTATAACATCCAGAAACCTTACACAGGAAGCGGCTCGGGTTCTGATTGAGTCCTTTGTCCTGTTTGGACTTGCAATGACCTATCGGCTGGGCTCCATCAAGCCCTAGCAACTGATCCAGAAACACTGCAGCCCGTCTTGTGTCAACCTTTTTTAGTCCACTCTGATCTGCATCATCATGTCTTTTGGCCACCCAACTCTCACGGTTGGGCAGCTCCCGCTCCGCCATGGGAAAACCTTTTTCCATCTTGGCATCTCAATGATGAAACTAACTTCCCCTTGAAGCCAGGACAGCAGAGTCCCTGACAGTCTTCTGAAAGTGGGTGAAAACCTACCTATTTGATGAGTATCTCAATTAACTTGTTTATTCCCCCACCCCGACTACCTGAGTAAAAAAAAACACTTATAAATGACTTCCTCATGACCATCTAATGGCTTTGATTAAGCCAACATTTTGGTTCTGATTGATAGTCTCAAATGTGTACTTTCCGGATTTTGAATGTTGTTTTTATCTTGACGTTAAAGGGATACAAAACATTTTCATGGAAGGATGTTCTTTATGGAATATATTACTAAGCTCTTTATTATAGTGTATGTTTATTACATATTCTATACTGTACATAATATTGAATATACATTATATGTATAAATGTAATATGATTGTTGCTCCCATATATAGCATTTTCTTTTGCCAGTTATTTATTTATGATTGTGAAATGTTGCTGTCTAGTCTATCTTTTATTAATGAACTGATCGTCTGCTGAATAATAAAATGAAAAAAACATACCAAGCGTCCCTCCCAGAAGCATTACATATTAGATTGATGCAGAAGTTGAAATGAAAGCCAAGAAATCAAAGAAAAGTCCAATCACAAACCTTCCACTTCTGGTTCGATTTGGCCCCGCCTTGATTTCAACATCCACAGAAGTCCAAACCAGACAACAGCTGAACCTTATGCACATCTACGTTTGTGTGGGCCGGGCCAGGGAGGACGTCAGTGGACAGTAACATTGAGGTTGGTCCAGAGCATCTAGGCATCCAACGAATCTCATTGTAGCTATTCAAACAGCCATGAATAATTCTCTCCTGAGGGAGGGAAATAAACACTTAGATATATGTTATGACATGGCAAAAAGAGTTATAGTTCCCATAAATGCAGACTATTCCCTTGTCCTCTTTATCTTCCATAAGGCCCCATTCTGAGGTAGCTTCAAGGCAATGGCCTGTTTAATTCAGTATTCCCCAATGGTAACTGTTATTTCAACCTATTCTTAGGGTGGCTAGTTGAGTAATGAAGAGTGTGGGCACTTAAGAACAATAATTGCTGACGGAACACTTCATCTATTGAGAGTTCCAGCAAGGCTGCACTGAATCAAACACTTGAGAGGCACGTTCACCTCTCATCTCTACTCTGGATGGATGTTCTTCATTGCCATTTGCCATTCCCTTCCTGCAAGGGTGCAAGTTTGGGTTGTATATTAGGGGGTCAAGGTCAATAGTCCATAGGGAATCAAGCCTTCTCTGGAGTCCAGGAGGACTCTTTAATGTTTTTATGTAAAATATGCACACAAACCAAGATATGTATTCAAAATGTATTCCTGCTTTAACTAAATGTACATTTTCCCAAAAGACCAATTATGCTTATGTTTGTGTCATCTCAATTGGCTTGTCCGTTGGTGTTTGTACTAAATGTTAGTAAGAACAGCACTACCAAGGTCAGTGATTCCTTTATAAATAAAGGCTGACTGACTTATTTGAGAAACCGGATGGTTTGGAGCTGACCGGCTGAGGTTCATAGAAACGTGCCCACATTTCAAGGTTGGCTTTTAACTGTCCAAAATGTCATAACCACAACCAATTATTACTTGTTTTCAGAAAGAGCACTTACACATTATGCTCGTGGCACATGTTTTTGCGTGCACATTTTATATGGAAAAGTACTATTTTGTATACGAGTGTTGTTAAAATAATTGTTCATATTTTTATTTCACTATTCTCTGTCACTCACAAATCAGCTCACAGATTTGTTCGAAAACAGAGTGATAAATGAAAAAGAGTGAATATATTCTGATGGTTACTTGTTGATCTTTATTTCCTTTCACATAGAACCAAATATGAGGAATGGGCAAAAATAACATAATAGGCAGCAACGTATTCCGTGTTGTGCAAAGACACAGAAAGGCAGTAACTGCATGGCACATTAAGGCACGTTAAGGTAGTATCATAATTTCATATCAATATATGTCAGCTACATGTCAGCTGGTAACAGCCATGATTTATTCTGCACCTTGCATTTGGAATCTGTCAACACATCCGCTTAGTAAGTGGAAGTTGTTTTGTTGCTTCTCATACCACTCCCGCAACCCCTGCATTTTCACGCTACAACTATTTATGACCTTTGGGGATTCAACCATTAAACGTGCCAGGTTGTGCAGTATATTGTGTCGTCACGTGTCCCACACTTCAACCATTAAATCACCGGTGACCGGTACAGCCCACAGAATTTGAACGCAAACAAAAGCTTGGTGGTGAATATGTTTCCAGTACTTCTAGCATGAGTCTGAGGGGGACCAGAAAGTCACTGTTTTGACTACGCGTTCACAGGAACGCTGTCTCGCCCAGAACCACTGGACTGGGTCATTGACCCTGGCACACCTTGTGGGGGACAGGAACACTTGGCAAGAGCTCATTGATTTTCAGGTGAGGTTTCAGAACATTGATTTTGGCCAAGTGGGCATCTCAGCATGTCCCTGCAGATCGAGGGGCGGGTGGGGGTAGGGTTAGAGCCGTGAGGAGGTCGCACAGAGGACAGTTGGAGTTGGTTGTTTCTCTATAGCGCCAAAAACATCCACAGAGCATGGAGCCGTGCGATAGTTCTACGGCGCTTAGTAAAACACTACGTAGCTGCTGCGAAAGAGGAGAACTTTTGAACTTGGATCTCCGCACTGAGGCATGTCATGAGATGTTATGTTTGCTTTCATTCTCTGAGACATGGAGCTTTCCCTTCAAACATGGGCATTTCATACTCTATTAGCATATGCGTTTAACTAGCCGTTGCACTTCAGTGCTAAGCCAGTCAATGTGAATTAATCTGCTTAATGATATGCTGTTTTCAATAAGTCACATATCTGTGCAGAAAGGAATCTGCCTTGATTGATTTCATCAGATTCCGAGGCACATCTAGATTTTTGTATGCTGTTCAGCGCTGGTGTTTTTATTTTTTATGTATGCGTAATGTTATATGGGTACATTTTAGAGACATTACTTTTGTTAAGTGTCTCCAGTGACCTGTGTTTGCAAAGGTTACTCGGAGGGCCCGTGACATTGAGAATTGTGATTACGTGCTGACAATTACCCGGCGTGACCAGCAATCATTTCATGGTATTCCAAAAAAAAAAGAACAACGAATGAAAAACCATCCACGCGGGACCGCGTTGCCGGTGAACATGACACATCCAGAGTGCATCTAACGCCGGTTATTGCTCGTTGCTCAGTGAGCGGGTCAAACGGATCCCCCGGGGAAGGCTCATTCGCTGCGGCCGAGGGGTCCGTGGTCGTGCAGTCCGGGAACGGAGGGGCTAAGCGGCCGGCCACTTGGAGAAGAGAAGGGTTCCGCGTGGAAGCCGCGGCTCCCTAATGACGGCCTGATTAACCACGAGGCGGCAGGCGAGCCGAGCCACGGCAGGAAGGGGCCGTGGGAGAAAGTGCCCCTGGCTGCCACTCGGTGACTTATGGCGTTATATTTTTAAATTGGCCTCTCCAGCGTGCCTGATAAATCAGCACACAGGTCATTAAATGGTTCATTATCCTCCTAATATGATTCATGGGCGGAGGCTGGGGGGGGGCGGTGGGGTACAGAACGCACCCGCGGGCAGCACCAACCGATCCGACGGGCATGTTGAGGCTGTCTGTCAAGCTGATTTATGGAGTCGGGGAGAGACGCTACAAAGCAGAGGTCGGCCGGGGCAACGGCTTTGTGCCGGATCTGTTCCTGCGGTTGTTCCCCCACCCCCCCGCACTTGCCCCCCACCACCCATTTGCTGTCATTTCAGCCGACCTGCACCTCACTCACGAGCGCAAACCTCTTGCCCTAACCTCCTGTAATCTTGTATATCTGGAACATGCTCTTTTCCGTGGCTGTATGCTGCTCCGTTCACGTCTTTGCAATGCGAGGTCTCCAAAGGGGTTTTATTGCTGTCCACTTCCATTTCCACAGACTGTAAATGCCATTGGTTGTCTTCTTTAATCTGGCACAGGTACACAAAGCCCTTGCTGTGCTACAATACCCATGCCCATCTTTCTGACTTGTGACGTGCCCCTTTCAGGTCCCCTTGGTTTGTTGAAATGATAGTGTCATTACCGTCGCTTGGCAAAAGAGAAAGGTATAATTACTCAGTCTTTGTACAGGCCACCATGAGCCTTTGTCCCTCACTTCAGGCCAATTATAGAGACTCAAGTCTTCATGTATTGCCAAGGTATAAAAAGCTTGTGTGTGTGTGTGTCAATCTGTGCATGTACTCTGCCTGTGAGGCATCTTGTATCCTGACCAAATGCCCATACGTGCACACATAGAGATTTTCATCTCTTAAGTGAGCCCTGGCCAAGAAAGCAGCATGTCACATGAGGGATTTAACATAAATCTCATTTCTGTAGCCAAACCATCTTTTTTATTCACACAGTAGGGTCCTTGGGATTTGTACTAACATGTTATTTTTTTCAGGGACTGGAGCACGGGGATAAACCGGCGATGGAAGACGGAAGGCAAATGGAAGACGAAAAATTATTAATTCTGTTTTCATTGTCAAGGCACCATCTCCATAAGCCTACGTTTATACATTGTTTCCGGACAAAGGGTTCAAAGTTGTGAGAGACAAACTTCACATGTTAATAATATTAGTACGCAAACACTGAGGTCATTGTAGTTATGTTTTACATTAAAACAGACAATCCAAATATATTGCATGTTAGGACCTTTTTAAATTAATTTTATGTTTTTAGATGTTGAGTTTAGCTGTGCTTACTGTATAATTCTGTAGTGATGTCAGTGAGCATGAAAGAAAATAAATCAAATCAATGACGGTTGACATTTACCAAGGGCATGCCTTGGGACAAAAGTAAGTCTAGAAGGACTAAGGCAATTTGCCAGAAAGAGAAATATTCAAACATCTTGTAGACTACATTCAGTCATGTGAGAAAATTAGGACACCCCATGAAATATTTAGTTATTTTTTAAGAAATATGGACATATCAATATTTGATCTTCTTTCAAACTATTTCTATAGATAAAGGTGAAGTAATTGAACCAAAAACAATGACATTGGAACCATGACATAATTTATTCAACAAGGATGCCATTTCCTACATTGACTTGTCCATTCCAATACTCTCAATAAATTTCTTTTTGAGCCATTCCTGAGCCATTCCACAGTCCGAAAAATAATTTAGAGAACATTTAAAACAGCTCCCAAAATGCCCAGGTTGTCCTAACAAGTTCAGCCCAAGAGCAGAATGCAAGATGATTGAAAAAGTCTCAGATAATCATAAAATATCATCTAGGGACCTTGATGTCAAAGTATATGCATCTACTATAAGAAAGAGACTGCACAAGTTTTATTTGCATGGGAGGACTGCAATGAGGAAAGTTTGCAAAAGAACACCTATACAAAGACCATGACTTCTGAAACAATGTGCTTTGGACAGATTAATCCAAAGTAGAATTGTTTGGGCACAGTAATAGAAGCATGTGTGCCATAAATCAAAGGCAGCATTTGAGCAACAGAACATCATACCAACTGTGAAGAATGGGGGTGGAAATGTCATAGTTTGGGGCTGCTTTGCTACCGCAGGGCCTGGCCAGCTCACTATCATAGAATCCACTATGAATTCTTCATTGTATCAGAGGGTGCTTGAGGAAAATGTAAGACCATCTGTCTGAAAAGTTGAAGCGGATAAGGACAATGCAACAACAACGACCAAAAACATTCTAGTAAATATAAGGACTGGCTCTAAATAAATAAATGGAGAGTTCCGGAATGGCCAAGTCAAAGCCTGGATCTTAATGCTGTGGGGTAATTTGAAACATGAGCATGGGCATGCAAGAAACCCCTCAAACATCACACAGCTGAAAAGAATATGCATGGAGGAGTGGGAAAAACTTTTCCCATGTCAGAGACTGGTAGACAGTTTTAGTGAAGAATTCACATGACTGTACATAACACAAACATTCAAAAGGGATCTCTTGAAATACACAAACATTTTTGCTTTTATCAAAGAAAAACACTTCTGATTTACACAGCACAAATAGTGCCAGAAACCCAAAAGAGCGATGCATTTACAAAACTACCAACTACCTTTTCCAATCTATTAAACACATCACGCATATGAAATAACAAAACATAACAGAAAACAAAAGACATAAAAAACCTTGTATAAACATGCAAATTGTTCCCAGCAGTTCTCCAATCAGGTATTTAACACTGAAAATAAAACATGTTCAGAGCCTTCTGCAGACTGTGGTTCTGTGAATTCAATCTTTAGAGACACGGGTCTTTTAAAGGCAACCGTTGTAAGGTACAGTGAGGTCTTGTGTTTGTCACAAATATAGCACGGCTGTGTGTCTAGTGTGTTCCATAAAGTCCCTAAGGGAACTCATGTAGTGAACATCGCAGTAATTCAACAAAGGCATCTCACCCAGATTCAACAGCAGAGTCAAATGTGAGACAGAGCGGGGTGGGGGGGGGTTGAGAGAAGTGCAAAAAGATGGGACACAGCATCCCCCAGAGTGTTGGACACTGAGCAAATCAAAATGAGTGACAGCCTGGATGGGTCAATCAACACTCGGAAATGACATCCTCAGTATCTCCTCACCGGGCACCCCCCCCCGGTTGTGCGGGAGTAAATTGAATGAGCCCCCGACGACGGGACTGCATTCCTGTTCATGCTCCCTAACTCCCTGCTGAATGTGGGAAAAGTCATGCAAAGTCATTTCTGTTTCGACACCAGCGGTGATGCTGACAACGATTTCCACAGAGTTGTAACCAGGTATCGTCCCCTGAGAGATTGGTGGCGGGCTGGGGGGAGGGGGGGTTGAAACGCATATTTCAATGCTAATGTCTGCATGCGGCACTGTGGATTATTTTCTTTGTCTTTAACCTCAAACATAATGCCTAAGCCTCTTCATCTTGCCTTGCGCAGAGAATTAAGAACTGTTGTGCATGTTATTAAACCCTTTTCCAACCTGCACTTCAGTTATGTAGGAAATCACACAATAAATATGGTGTCTTGCCATGGGAGTGTTTGTGAGAGGAAGAGATTCTTCTAATAATGAGGTAACCTCACATTTGAAAAGTGCCATGGAAGGCATGAAGCAAATGAGGTTCGTCTTCCTGCTATTGAGTGCATTTTTATTATAGCCATTCAAATCAATCCAAAGTGTACAACACTTGACTGTATATTCAACGATAACATAATGTAGGATGTTATGACAAAGATGTTTTATGTTTGCTGTATATGTGCATAATGAGGTATCAGTATTGTATTGCAGGAAAACAAAAGGAACAGCAAAAAGAACAGCATCAATAAATTGCAGTTAATGACAAAGACAATCGTCATATTCATGATGCGTTTATCAGAGCATTACTGTCAATAAAAGAAACATCATACTGATGACTAAAATTATACATACTGTGAAATAAAAAGTCAATGAAAATATAGCTTTTGTTACCTGACATTTTTGTCAATTAGGAAAGATAAATGTTGGATTGTTGACAGTAATACATTCATGCAATATTTGCAAGATATTACAGACTCATTACTAAAGTATTTTGCAATGCATGTTGGTTCATACATTTGATTTAGTAAAAATGCATTGAAGAGTTACTATTTCAACATTATGTGCACTCTTAATGAATGAGAATTGTGATAACTTGCTGACAATTACATAGCATCTTATATATATATATATATATATATATATAAGCGCAATGCTTTAACAAAATGCATGACAGTACTTTGTACAATGTTTTAAAATATTGGGTCTACAGTATATGGAGATTGTTCCAACAATGGTGACGAAATATACAGTAAATGCTGAAAATTATTTATTTTTTTGCATAATTTCATTGCAACACTTTATTTTACAATGAAATTTCTCTTCCATCAGTAGAATAATCAGGACAGGTTTCATGGCATCTAGAATGTGTTTTATTATTTATACACATAAAGAATAATTACCTTATTTTACAATGTTAGGCCAAGAGGAACTGTATTGTTTAGTATTTTGGGTCTTGTGGAAAACCACAGAATTTCAGAAATCTGGTTACCAATGAGTAAACCTTTATTCATTTTCAGCATATATGCTTGGAAGCAACCATCTACAAGTGTAGTTTGCTAAATTCATGAGGAATAGTCACACCAACCTTTATACCTATAGGTAATACCTTAATACAATAAACATTAAACCAACTCATCAGGAATAGTCTCTGGTGGATCAATGCCTCATCGATAAGGTAAAACAGAATGATCTCCCCATGTACATCTCTAGGTAATGAACCAGACAAGGATGATAATAATAGTTTGACCGTCACCCCTGCAGCTTACATTATCCCCCACTAGCTTTCCAACCGCAGAGTTGATTTCAGGTGATGTGGATATTCCTTTTAAAAATACACGCTAATGGCTCCATTAATGTACAGATAGCGGTGTATAAAGTTGGTAATGTCTGTTTAAATAAACCTGAGTCATGGATTACAGTTTCTACGGGCTTCGAGGCTTCAGGGTGATGAACGATAAACTTGTAAATTACATCAAGTTGTAAAACTAACACACAATCTGCAAAATCCTACTCAAAATCCTATTCACATCAATATTCTGAAAATTCGACCTTATGACTGAATTATCATCATAATGTTGACAAAATCAAAGCTTGTCTACAGCAATCAGAAATGTTGTATTATAAATCTACACCAGTTATGCAAAACATGCCACTTTGTTTTCTCTCAGACTCATTGTTCATTATTTGATCTATTTCAGACAGGAACTTTGAGCATCATTCAGCATATTAAGAGGTTGAATGTCCTGCTTGCTTCCCATGTTATCATATATTCCAATCACGGCAAGAGCGCTTATCAGACTCACAACATAGTTGAGAACCCACACATACCAACCCACACACACACAGTCATTATGATTTGTTGTTTGCTGTCTTTCACATTCTATATCTAGTAACAGCATTGCCTCCTAGTGGCAACACTATTATCAGGTGATTTCTAAAATGCAGTCGCTCAATTGAAAACAGCATGTCTCTGGTGTAAAATGTGTTGAGTGATAGATTCTCTTGAAAAATCATGCTTTTTACAGGCTTTGACTTGATTGATTAAATTCAGTGCATTTGTGCTTTGATAACATTTTTGCATAATCAGAAAATAAATTAGATAGTGGTGGAAAATGTGAACCTCGTACAGATAATTAAACTAGTTCTAGCAAGTGATGAGACGATATGATGCGGCTCATACTTTTGCAGATGGATACTGGTAGATTTCAGTCCCTTGGATTATACTCCAACCATTAATTTATAAAAATGTCACAAATCCAACAGAATTCTCAAGGACAGATAGATAACACTACACCTAGTAAAATGTCACTGGAATAAGCTCCTGTTAACATGCAATTGCCCACCTGAAACGAACAGGCGCCAACACTGCACCCTCGGGAAACAATTCATAAATATGTGCCATATCATGTAAAAGAAAAGAAAATAAAGCATAAGATTAAAATCGCACATTGGCCGATAGTCTGTAATACAGGCTTTCCTGCAGATAATCCTTGTCTGCAGCCTCATCGCTATGAACAAGGAAGGATCAGGAGAGATAGGGAGAAACTGTGGGGAGAGGGAGGGAGAGACTGGGGGGAGAGACTGTGGGAGAAAGGGAGGGAGAGACTGGGGGGAGAGAGGGGGAGAAAGTGAGGGAGAGACTGGGGGGAGAGAGGGGGAGAAAGGGAGGGAGAGACTGAGGGGAGAGACGGGGGAGAGAGACCGAGGGGAGAGAGAGAGAGAAAGAGGGAGAGACTGTGGGGAGAGAGAGGGAGAGAGAGGGGGAGAGAGAGAACGAGGCAAGTAGGATGTAAGAAACAGAGAGGAAGCGATGTTGAGGGAAGAAGGGGTAAGAGGGAGAGAGAGGAATTCAGGTAGAGAGAGGTAATCAGGTAGAGAGAGGTATTCAGGTAGGCATTTAGGTAGAGAGAGGTATTCAGATAGAGAGAGGTAATCAGGTAGAGAGAGGTATTCAGGTAGGTATTTAGGTAGAGAGAGGTAATCAGGTAGAGACAGGTAATCAGGTAGAGAAAGGTATTCAGGTAGGTATTTAGGTAGAGAGAGGTAATCAGGTAGAGAGAGGTAATCAGGTAGAGAGGGGTATTTAGGTAGAGAGAGGTATTCAGGTAGGTATTTAGGTAGAGAGAGGTAATCAGGTAGAGAGAGGTATTTAGATAGGCATTCAGGTAGAGAGAGGTATTCAGGTAAGCATTCAGGTAGAGAAAGGAAGGGAGGAGATACAGAAGGAGTAGTGGCCACAGTTTATTAAGTAATATAGTGTGTAATGCGTCAGCCTCACAGTAATATTAGAGTAACACAGGCCACAGTAAACCCAGTGTCACAGACTTTAAATGACTCTTCTGGAACATAAATACAATCTTCTTTGAAGCATTTAACCATATTGCAGGCATTAGAGCGCATCTATGCTGTACAATATTATAGCAATTTCCAAGGCTTTTTGTCCTTAGGAGAAAAAAAAGAACTCAAATCGCTTCCAAAAGCAGAGTTAGCCCACATCAAACAGATAGGCTCCAGCATTTCACAGTGCACAGCTATAAATGCGAGGTAGATTTAACCACAGACCAGCGTTATGGGTTATCAGTTTCACTCACACAGAAATGGGTCCAAAGCCTTATCGGGTCAGGAGGGCTTAATCTGGAATCTCTCAGAGAGTGGAGGTTCTGGCTGCACTGCACTGAAGTCATGAGATGGGACAGCTCAATCAGCCCGGTCCAGCTGCAGGAGAAGCTGGCATGAGCCTGAAGGGTTTCACCTCCCTTGGATGCTGTGTGTAAGTCATTGTTTTCTCAGTACTGGTTTGACCTCAGGACTGGTAGTCAAGGATTGGGCGGAGTCACACGCGACGCCACAGCCACGATCCCTGCAGACGGTGCGAAAGTCCAACTGAATCGCGTTTTTCGCTCTAAAGCTGAAAGGCATTGAATGTGAAATCAAAACAGGGACACTGGCAGGGACACGAATGCAACACATCCACAGAAGAGGGCACTTCGTTATATACATGAATATGTATTTCCGAATATCTTTATCACAATGACAGATGGTCTGAGTCATTAACTTGAATAAAATTGGAAAACTTAATGGCTCAGAAGTACTTGTCAAATCTGCCGGCGTGACGAGATTGAGAAGTTCCCAGCCATTCCCGGAGGCACGCGGACCATTCTCAAGTGTTTGGCCCAAAGCGGTCTCTCCATGGGGCTGTTTACAAACGACTGTCTCCACCTCAGCTCTCCTCCGCCCCTCTCTGCCATTGAGTCCATTAGCGCACGGGCTTCGCGGTACATCTCTTCCCTACAGTGTCAGAAACCCAGCGACCGATGTCATCAGCGGCTACCGGGAGGAAGGGTTTTGCGCGCCGGCAGGGAGTCTCGAAAGGGAATGTTCTTTTGGCCCGCCGTGCACACGCACGCACCTGCCGGTCCAATTAAGGCGAGCGGACGATCGCGGCTGCCACCTGTTCCGGGCCACCGGCGTGCCGATGCACTGCCGATGGCGGGGGTCACCGGGTGACGGCAACCTTCTGCCTGCCGCCCCGAATAGCGCCCAGGCACGGGGAGTGCGCCTCAGCCCGGGAGCGTGATCCGGTTGAGCAAGGTAATTAAATGACATGAGATGAAACCGCATCGGAACGCTTATTAGCTCCCCCAAGGTGCCTTTGTTGGTCCCCCGATGCGGTGCAACCCCCCCCCCCCCCCCCCCCCCCCCCACCAGCCCCCCCGCCCCGAGGACAGGCTCCGGCGTGCCCCATTACAATAGACGGGACTCGTGCCGATTCTGGAGATAAATGATCTGACACATGGGGCTGTCGCCGTCGCGCTGATAAATAAACATGGGGACGTCTTGCCGTCGTTCTCCACGGCCGGCAGGAGCGTCTCCGTGTGGATCCTACGAGGAACACACAGCTCATGAATTAGCCATGAGAGCCGGGGTGACGTCTCCACAGCAGGGATGAACAAACATGTCCCCTCACGGCGGGGAGTGGGCGGCTGAGACACACTCTAAACTAGACTCTTCAGAGAACGCCTTATGCTCATCATCCAGAGGGTGTCTGGGAGGCAGACTGCCAAACAATACATGGCATGTTATAACCCGGCCAGTCCCATGAGATGAACACCGTAGTGTACTAGTCTTAAAAGTACTATGGTATTCACCGCAATGTTTTGGTATCCTGCTTGCTATAATATACCATCCCTGTAGTGTGTAGTGAATACTGTCATTGGCTGCCCTGTAGTGTTGGTGATTTATAATATTTGACAGAGAGATGCGGTTTAGGGTCTGTCTAAGGAAACTTGATGGACAAACATTGAAAGAGCAAAGTGTTTAGTGTAGCACTCTACAGCATACTACACCATACTATACAGAACGCTCAAAATGTCAATGGTTGTAGGCCAACTGCATGACAACCTGGAGCAGGGTAGGCCCTAGTCAAGGTAGGCCCTAGTCAGTCCTTACATGGGAGGGGGGTTGAAATGTCAGTAGGGTGCTGTCTTTTATGTGGGATGTTAAATCAGTGTCTTGCCTCTGTGGTCACGGATCCCTAAGCACTTGTTTGTAAGAGTTAACCCTGCTGTCATGGTTAATCGTTTAGGAATGGCTACCGAATCATCCTCAGATTCTCACTGTGAAATTATTCTGCTCACCTCTCACCTGAAAATAGAACAAATTGTAAATTACTTAATGAACATTAAAATAAAGATTCCCCAGTTAAGAGCATTACCTAACTCATTAAAATGTAAATGTGAACAGTGCCTTTGGAAAGTATACAGACGCCAGTACTTTATTCACATTTTGTTGTGTTGTAGACTAGATTAATAACTGATTGCCATACTTTTTTGCAATTAATATACACACACCACTTAATAATGACAAGGCAAAAATATCAAAATTAATTTGGGACTATTTTTGATGTAAAACTGAAGAATGTGATTTCCATAAGTTATTTTGCACTTTATTTTGTGCTTTGTTGATCACAGCTTTGTGAGTCTTAGATATGCCTTTTGGCCGTTTCTCTTGTTCTTCAATGTAGATCTTCTCAAGCTCTGTCAGATTGGAAAAGGAGCGTCTTAAGCCGCAATCTTCAGATGTTCAATGTGGGTCGTCATCCGGCTTTGGCTGAGCCACTCAAGACAATTCACAGATTTGTCTTGAAGCTACTCCATCGTTGTCTTGGCTGTGTGGTTTGTGATAAAAGAGGAATCCCTGCCCTGGTCTGAGGTTCTGTATGCTCTAGATCAAGTTGCCTTCAAGGACTTTGCTGTATTTGGCTCATTCATCTTTCCTCTAATTTGGACCATTCACCCAGTCCCTGCTTTGAGAAGCATTTGCATTGCGCAAGGCTCCATCCACCGTAAGAATGGTATTAGCCATATGGCACTCAGGCCATTTAGTTTGATTTTGGTCTAATCAGACCAACAAATATTTTGCTTCATGCTCTCAGAGTTCTTTAGGTGGCAAGGCATACGTCTTTTACTCAAGAGTTGCTTTCAAGAGAAACTCTGAGAAACTTTGGAGTGGCCATTTAAATCATATTCTGTTTTAAATTAACATACAATGGGGCAAAACAGTATTTAGTCAGCCACCAATTGTGCAAGTTCTCCCACTGAAAAAGTTGAGAGAGGCCTGTAAATTTTATCACAGGTACACTTGAACTATGACAGACAAAATGAAACATTTTTTAGAAAATCACATTGTAGGATCTTTTATGAATCTATTTGCAAATTATGGTGGAAAATAAGTATTTGGTCACCTACAAACAAGCAGGATTTCTGGCTCTCACAGACCTGTAACTTCTCCTTTAAGAAGCCCCTCTGTCCTCCACTTGTTACCTGTATTAATGGCACCTGTTTGAACTTGTTATCAGGATAAAAGACACCTGTCCACAACCTCAAATAGTCACACTCCAAACTCCACTATGGCCAAGTCCAAAGAGCTGTCAAAGGACACCAGAAACAAAATTGTAGACCTGCACCAGGCTGGGAAGACTGAATCTGCAATAGGTAAGCAGCTTGTGAGAGCATTAAATCAACTGTGGGAGCAATTATTAGGAAATGGAAGACATACAAGACCACTGATAATCTCCCACGATCTGGGGCTCCACGCCAGATTTCACCCAGTGGGGTCAAAATGATCACAAGAACGGTGAGCAAAAATCCCAGAACCACACGGGGGGACCTAGTGAATGACCTGCAGCGAGCTGGGACCAAAGTAACAAAGCCTACCATCAGTAACACACTACGCCGCCAGGGACTCAAATCCTGCAGTGCCAGATGTGTCCCACTGCTGAAGCCAGTACATGTCCAGGCCCATCTGAAGTTCGCTAGAGAGCATTTGGATGATCCAGAAGAAGATTGGGAGAATGTCATATGGTCAGATGAAACCAAAATAGAACTTTTTGGTAAAAACCCAACTCATCATGTTTGGAGGACAAAGAATGTTGAGTTGCAAAGAACACCATACCTACTGTGAAGCATGGGGGTGGAAACATCATGCTTTGGGGCTGTTTTTCTGCAAAGGGACCAGGGCGACTGATCCGTGTAAAGATGGGGGCATCTATCGTGAGATTTTGAGTGAAAACCTCCTTCCATCAGCTAGGGCATTGAAGATGAAACGTGGCTGGGTCTTTCAGCATGACAATGATCCCAAACACACCGCCCGGGCAATGAAGGAGTGGCTTCGTAAGAAGCATTTCAGGGTCCTGGAGTGGCCTAGCCAGTCTTCAGATCTCAACCCCATAGAAAATCTTTGGGGGGAGTTGAAAGTCCTTGTTGCCCAGCAACAGACCCAAAACATCACTGCTTTAGAGGAGATCTGCATGACCAAAATACCAGCAACAGTGTGTGACAACCTTGTGAAGACTTACAGAAAACGTTTGACCTCTGCCATTGCCAACAAAGGGTATGCAACAAAGTATTGAGATAAACTTTTGTTATTGAATACTTATTTTCCACCATCATTTGCAATTAAATTCATAAAAAATCCTACAATGTGATTTTCTGGAAGTGTACATATAATGAAAATTACAAGCCTCTCATCTTTTTCAGTGGGAGAACTTGCACTTGACTACATAAATGTTTGCCCCACTGTAATTGTCTATATATATTTGACAAAAACTTGTGAAGCAGTGTTTGTTTAAAAAATGTATGCTCTACTGTGTTTTTTCCTCTTTTGAGAGAGGTCAAAAAAGGATGGAAAGAATTGTGAAGCAACCTAGCGAGGCCACAAACAAGAAAAGATTACAACATAGTACAACAGTGGTGTTTGAAAAGGAATTCAAAAATCTAGATCTCATCATTTCAAAGACTAGACTACTGCATTAAGGACCACATCTGGTTCCACAAATATCAGCTGAAATTAAGAAAAAGCAGCTCTAGTAGGCACGTCATTACCAAAACTGAAACAAGAAAGGAAACGCCTGTTATGAGAAATCACAGTTCATTTTGAGTTACATGGATGGCATGTTGTGTCATAAGGATCCCGGTGGAGTTAGGATTCTTGCCTTGTGTGAGGCTGGTAACTGTGGTGTAATGGTGTGGGGAATGTTTTCCTGGCACATGTTAGGTCCCTTAACACCAACCGAGCAAAATTTGAACTCTTTACAACAACTTATTTACAACTTCACGGATAGTTTATCCTTCGATAGTTCCAGCAGAATAATGCAGCAAACAAAGCATGTCAGAAAGGTTCCAGGAAGGTGACAGCAAATTTGGTTTACCTGAGTTGCCTGCCTGGTTGCCTTACCAACCTTTCAGAGCATCTTTAGGCTGATATTGAACAGGCTGTTTGCAGCGTGAATGTATCTAAGCAACTGTGTGAGACTCTTGCATCAGCATGGAACACCATCCCTGTGGAATGTTTCTGAAACCTTGTTAAATCCATTTCCTATAGAATATGGGCAGTTCTGGGGGTAAAAAGTGCAATCCCAACGTTGCAAACCGCAGTGTTTTTAATGTGGCGTGATACAAAATGTCTGTCAGATTGATGACAACGATCACAACATCACAGGTGTGAGTTACAGCATGCCTCATTTAAACCCCTTCGCTGTCTGATACTGGGATACAGGATCAACGCCACATTACACCTACCTGATCAGAGACTTTGTGTTCATCCCAGCTGGGGAGCTGAGCTCAGTTCCACTTCCCCCTTAACGTCCGACTGCGTGGCGCAACCAGACAGACACATCCTGTGGCTCCCAGTGGTCCAGTGATAGCCTCTCCTGTTAACACACGTTGTCCTTGAGCTCCCACGCAGTGTCGCCCGGCGTCACGCTCCGGCAAACACAACAGCGTCAACGTCAGCCTATCAATAAAGTTGATTCAATTTGTCTGTTGGGCTCAATGGAGAAGGCAGGGGGTTAAAGGAGGAATAGCCCGAGGATGGGGGAGAGAGATTGGATTTGGGGAGTGCGTCCGGGACTGCGCGTGTGCCCTGGGACGGAGGAGAAAGGAGGACACGGAGTTAAACAAGCACCAAACAGCCGAGAGCGCAAGCGGGAGGACGAGGAGGAGGAAAATGAGGAGAAGGACATCAATGGGAGGCCATCCTCGCATGGTTGAGGCTTCCTTCACACCGGGGGGCACTTTGACACATCCAAATGGACTTGCTGGGGCGTGAAGAATCTGAGCACGGGGCAAGAGGAACAGGGTCGCACAGCAGGACACCCTTGTGACCTTGTGCAGAGGGTTGTTTCCTGACAACGCGGAGGACAGGACATACACGGAGGGGGGGGGGGCGTCTTTGGAAAAAGAAAAGACAAGGGGGTAAAAAAGTAGGGCAGACTATGTTCTAGTGTTGTTGCCAAAATATTTCTTATCTTTTCTTCAGCATTTGAGGCCGTTAAAATGTTCAAAGGAGATAACGATGCGCACTAATATAGGTTCAGTGAAGCATTGTGAGAGCTGCTGAGATAGCTTAAAGAGAAAGTTGAATGTTGTCAAGATTTAGGCCCAAGATAATCAGTTTTATACTTTATCTAACAGATTATTTTCCAATGAAAAGAAAAAAATTATATAAAAAAGAAATAAGAAAGAAATATAATCTGGTTGGCTTTTCATGGTGTCATTGATAGCAAGTGGTCATGTCCCATTATTTAGGAATTGAGAAATAAGACAGAGAAAAAGAAGGGCACATTTAAAAACATACCGGTTCCATCCTCGATTATTAGAGTGTGTTTTTGGACTTTAGTGCGAGTTGGTGTATATTGAAGTGTGTTGATGTCTGTATATTGAAGTGTGTTCTTATTAGTAAACCACCCTCAATACAGATTAAAAAAATATTTTTGTGACCTGTCTACTTTCTCTCAGAAGGAAAGAGTGTGTCAGTGTCTGATCCTGTCCTCATTGATCCAGACAGCTTTTGAAATTGGTCCATTAGTATGCAGAGCCAATCTCTAGACAGACCAAAGAGGGTGTTTGTGAGAAGCTGCCACTGCAGGAGACACAGACACTTCTCTAGCACAACAAGTCACCTTTAATGAGTGCCGACTCCTTTCTGGTATATGCACAAACTGCCAACCCGCCCATATATCCATACCCCTCTGCTAACATTATTATAGCCGTGGGTCTGTTGGACTGTCTGTCGCTTTCTATCTCTAGTACTCTCAGAGAGATGAAAAGTGCATAAGAGATTGTTTTAAAAGTGAGAAATACAAATTAATTATAATGAGAGAAGGTGGAAGTTAGCCCAGCGGCTGAGGAATTGAACCTGTAGCCAAAAGGAGGCCCGTTTGAATTCTGGGGCGGCTTCTGGAAAAAACGAATCTGGCAACTGGAGGTTGGGTTCACATCTTCAAGTGTTGCCAAATTTGGATTTCCTGAAGTTCATTTATAGCTAGTAGGAGGGAGCTTGCCAACACTGAGGCAATGTCAAAGCTGCAGGTAGGCAGTATTCTGTTGAGGCTAACTACACTAGTACAGCTGCTGTTAGCCTCACTATCTTACTGTTTTTTTTAACTAGCTGGCCAGCTAGCTCCTTATTTTAACATTGTCAAATACTCTATCATTTTAATATTTGATTTTGGGTATATAAATTATTTAAAATAATTATAATATACAGGAACAATTGCCTTTACAGCTATGTTATTTACAAATACATTGAAAAAATCCTGGAGTGGTGCACCGAAGTGGTGTACTGGAGTTGTGCACTGGAGTGATGTACTGGAGCGGTGCATTGGGGGGGTGTATTGGAATGGTGCACTGAAGTGGTGCACTGGAGTGGTGTACTGGATTGGTGCACTGGACCGGTGTACTGGAGTTGTGCACTTGAGTGATGAACTGGAGTGGTGCTATCCATACAGTAAATAATGTGTGCTCTTAGTTGTGGGATGGTGAGTACACAGCAGAAAACATATTCCCATTGTTTTCTTTTGCCTAATGAGGGTAAGTGTAATCTAACAATAGCCTGCAATAGATGCTTTCACTTATCATGGCAAAATAACTAGCACAGTTAGAACAGGCCCAACTGCCAGATCTCCTCTCTAGCCCTTCCCATCCCATTTCTCTCCCACAGTATCCATCCCTCACTGTCTCAGACATGAGCAACACCCCGCTTAGAAATGCATGCCATTAGGTCAATAGATATCTATGGGTCTGCGCTTCTACTCAGCACCCTGCTGGTTCTGCCATCTACGTGATAATGGCTCCAACAAGAGCAATATCGCCAAACATGACCTACACATCATTGTCTCTGACCCAACTCACTGCGCAATTAAAGCAATTTCCCCCAACAAATGCACTCCGAGAAATAACTTTCATCGCTAATAGCTTAGCATTGCTTCACTAGATTATTCTAAGGAATTAATTAAGACTTTACTTTCTCCACCATATATCTAAACAGCCTCTTTTTATCAACACAGATTATGCAGTTTATAGTATGTGCTAGGGCCAGTAGGTGGAACTTTAATCCAACCAGTATGTATTTTTACTCATCACAGGCAGATTATCACTTGTAAAATGAACAGGGCTTATGATGCCTCCTGCTGTGGTGACGGGCCCTAAGGATAGCACTGTCAGCATGCCTTTAAAATGAGTTTGATCTTGGAAATATAGAAGTAATCCGTTTTTAGAATTGTAAGTTTTCTATAACAATCTTCTGGGCTTTAAAATGTGTGTTGGGAAAACCATGAAATTCGATAAAAAACCTATCAAAATGGATCAAAAACATTGACGTGATGAAAAAATATATATTTATTTTAATGAAATCCCATTTTGCCATGATTAGTTAACTTTAAGCAACTTATCTGGCAATTTATTTTTATTTTATCAAAAACAATATTTTATATACAACATTATTTGGATCGCTTTTTCTATAAATGGAAAACATCCAACTTATACTTCCAAATTGCTTCTACTTTTCAGTTTATCTATGAGAGATACCTCTCTTTCATATTTCTTTTCATATTTTGTCGTCTGTCACAGTATTCATTGACCTCCTTAATCCATTGTTTATGTTCCAGGTCACGTAAGCTTTCCTTTTATTTTTCCTGTTCGACTCACATAACAAGTGAGTCATTTTTGCATTCCCTGTAGTGTCACAACCATAGCTCCGCCAATTTTTACTGTGACAATTATAATGAAGTCCTACACTTTGGAATTCAAACCAGTAACCTTCCAGTTACTGCTCTTATATTCTAACTGCTGTAACCACCAAGCAACCTGAGACCATTTTATGTGTAAAGGAGTTTGAAATCCTAAAAATAATAGTCACCATCATTATTTCACCATGATTATTCACATTGTCTGTCACGTACAAAGGTGCTTCAAACTTGTAACGCCATACTTCAACAGCCATGGTACACTCACGACGATCATGACTGTGATCCTTCTATTTCACTTTCTAAACACGTTGAACAATTTGTCCTGGATGGTACCTTCACGCACACACAAGAGGCAGTCATGCTCACACACGTGAGCGCCGCGCAGTGTAAACCAACTGACGCAACCAATGTGCTGGTTGGGGGTGGAGAGTATGATTTCGCAAGGACTTACGCCATACTGTGTTCAGTGAAACAACAGAAAATATGTGTAAAATATGCCCGGTGTCATTTTACCTTGATTCGAAAGGGCTTTTGGCATCTGGGAGGGTTAAAGAGACAGGTGCACATGCACAGCTAGACCATTATCTCGACATGGATCTGCGGTAAAAATGGGCCAGGAAGCTTTTAGTAGAACATGAAAACATGGCCTATCAATCCTGGAAGGGGTTTGAAACAATACATCCTAGTAAACCCGAACCCAATGAAGGTACCTAGAGTCAGCATTGTGCGTGACAGTACTGGGTTGAGATAAAATGGTATTGCAAAGAGGAGCCGCAGAGTAGCAAAATGGTCAAAGTTGATGTCTTGCAGTACAACAGCGTCATTTCAGCCAAGATTTTAACCCTGTTTGCAGGGATACTGTATACAGTATCTCACAAAAGTGAGTACACCCCTCACATTTTTGAAAATATTTGATTATATATCTTCATGTGACAACACTAAAAACATGACACTTTGCTACAATGGAGTGTACAGCTTGTATAACAGTGTACATTTGCTGTCCCCTCACAATAACTCAACACACAGCCATTAATGTCTAAACCGCTGGCAACAAAAGTGAGTACACCCCTAAGTGAAAATGTCAGAATTGGCCCCAAAGTGTCAATATTTTGTGTGTCCACCATTTTTTTCCAGAGTTCACCAGAGCTTCACAGGTTTCCACAAGTCCTCTTCCACTCCTCCATGATGACATCACAGAGCTGGTGTATGTTAGAGACTTTGCGGTCCTCCACCTTCCATTTGAGGATGCCCCACAGATGCTCAATAGGGTTTAGGTCTGGAGACATGCTTGGCCATTCCATCACCTTTACCCTTAGCTTATTGCCCAGCAGTGGTCATCTTGGAGGTGTGTTTGGGGTTGTTATCATGTTGGAATACTGCCCTGCGGCCCAGTCTCCGAAGGGAGGGGATCATGCTCTACTTCAGTATGTCACAGTACATGTTGGCATTCATGGTTCCCTCAATGAACTGTAGCTCCCCAGTGCCGGCAGCACTTATGCAGCCCCAGACCATGACACACCCACCACCATGCTTGACTGTAGGCAAGACACACATGTCTTTGTACTCCTCACCTGGTTGCCGCTTTACACGTTTGAGACCATCTGAACCAAATACGTTTATCTTGGTCTCATCAGACCACAGGACATGGTTCCAGTAATCCATGTCCTTAGTCTGCTTGTCTTCAGCAAACTGTTTGCAAGCTTTCTTGTGCATCATCTTGAGAAGAGGCTTCCTTCTGGGACAACAGTCGTACAGACCGATTGGATGCAGTGTGCGGCATATGGTCTGAGCACTGACAGGGTGACCCCCCACCCCTTCAACCTCTGCAGCAAAGCTGGCAGCACTCATACGTCTGTTTCCCAAAGCCAATCTCTGGATATGACGCTGAGCACGTGCACTCAACTTCTTTGGTCGACCATGGCGAGGCCTGTTCTGAGTGAACCCTGTCCTGTTAAACCGCTGTATGGTCTTGGCCACTGTGCTGCAGCTCAGTTTCAGGGTCTTGGCAATCTTCTTATAGCCTAGGAGGCCATCTTCATGTAGAGCAACAATTCTTTTCTTCAGATCCTCAGAGAGTTCTTTGCCATGAGGTGCCATGTTGAACTTCCAGTGACCAGTATGAGTGTGAGAGTGATGACCAAATTTAACACACCTACTCCCCATTCACACCTAAGACCTTGTAACACTAACAGGTCACATGAGACCGGGGAGGGAAAATGGCTAATTGGGCCCAATTCTGACATTTTCACTTAGGGGTGTACTCACTTTTGTTGCCAGTGGTGCAGACATTAATGGCTGTGTGTTGAGTTATTGTGAGGGGACAGCAAATTCATACTGTTATACAAGATGTACACTAACTACTTTACATAGCAAAGTGTCATGTCTTCAGTGTTGTCACATGAAAAGATATTATCAAATATAAAAAAAGAATTGAGGGGTGTACTCACTTTTGTGAGATACTGTATACATATAATGTATATATATAGTAATCTAGTCTTATATAGTGACCTACCGGTTCATAAAGTTCTGTTATGTAGGATGTTCACCTGGAATACCACTCAGTGTATTAAAATTGAATATTATGCCTTAAATATTGCACTTCTTCTTTTTTGCTAAAACCTTTCAGGAGAGTGTTTTAGGCTAGGCAATGCACATTATCTGCAGTGGGTAATGGTCTTGACAGCCAGCCAGCCTCCAAAACTCCTCAGTCCAAACTGCAGGGTTATATGCCTGGGATACTCAAGCTCAGCAGGACCCAGAATTCACATGAATGTGTTATTTTCCCTTCTCATAAATTATTCATCCATCGTGCTCACACTGCAATGTAATGTATTACAAAACAGAAAATATATATATTTGTTATGCAGTATAAACACAGACTGGGAATGATTCACACTTCTCCCTAGAATCAGACAGAATGCGGCTACTGTTGTACCATCAAGTCTTGAAAAAGAGCAGCATTTTCAATGATTTTGAATTTAAAATTAGCGTTCATTTACAGAGCTAACCCAGGCTGGAGAAAGGACAGCAGCTGGATTGTCACCATCAATCCCTAAATCCTCTTTGTTTCCCACAATGAATATCCGGTTTAAGATATGCATCATTTCCAAACCACATAACCCATAGTGCCGTCTAAATGGGTTTTAATTCTGTCAGAGGCAAAGAGGAGTGGAGGATATGACAATATCTGTCAGAGAGTCTGTGTCTATAAACTGAGAAATGTAGGACATTATCGGTATGGACAGATGGCTGGGTTTCATTACACATAACGTGTTTCAACTCAGAAGCAGAACCCCCAGTGGTTTTCTTTCAGTGTAGACACAATGTATTGGTCACATGCAAAGCCATGAGTGTGTTTATCGGGCGTTGGAAATATTATCATAATTTATGAGACAGGAAGAGTCCTCGTACACTTTCATTCAGGTGCAAATTGGTTTACTTGATGCTTACCTTTCAGTCAGTCAGCATTCATCAAAGCATTACTATTGTAATTCTTAACATACCAACGGCCAACAGCAAAAATTGTAACAAAAGATTTATATTAGGGAAAGGAGAGTAGGCTATCAGCTGATCATTGATTGGACAGCGACACGTTTTGTTTTTGTATTGCTTTTGTATTCTTGCACTTTTGACTGGAAACAATACAATGGTTTGTATGTGTTTGTATTTGGCATGTGTGAACCAGACCAAAAGGAATGTCAATGCAATCTGCTTATCATGAAGCATGTAAATGAATCGGAAGCAAATTAATCTAATATGCAAAACACTAAGCATGCCAAAAAACAATGGCCAACTCGGCCTGGTAGGCCTAGGAACACAAATATAGTGGATCATCAGAGACCATAATAAAGAAACGTTATATCAGGTAGGTGACTCACCAGACATAATACAGAGTCAATACTGGAAGGTCCAAAAAAAAACAAAAAAACTGAGCCTGCAGAGGTCTGGAAAAAGATGAATTGGAGATTAGCATGTACATGAATGAGGATATAATGGTTGTCGGCAGCAGTGAGAAAAATGTATAAGTGTACATAAACATCTCGTCTGCTAAGATACAACCAAATGTCTCTAAAGTATTAACTCATTGGGCAATGTTCCCTCACGCAGCAGGACTATGGCATCACACAACACATTGCCATAGCTAAAACAAAACAATAGGATGTTCTTGGCTGGCAAAGTCAATCATCATATCTGAGTTTAACTGCCATTCACATGCTGAAGACAAGATAGAAGGTGAAAAGGCCCTGATACAAGTAGGAACTAAAGATGTCTGCGTCACAGAGCTGGCAGGGATGGGTCAGTGCCTAGAGGTGTCTTTGGGATGCAGACTGGGTTGCAATCATTGCATACAAAATACATTCAAACAAGAACTAAACAAGACTTTACTGTATATAACGTTAATCTAATATTTATTATACCATAAAATTGGGATTCTGTGCACAAAACTAGCTGAATATAGAGACAGAAATAAAATGTGTCACTTCTTAATTAATTGTGTGTTAACTTAATGACTCTAAACACTAATATGTAGTTATTAAAAGAATGGAAAGAAATCTTTCAGTTGGAAATTGCACCTTGCTTTTTAAAATATATTTTGTTAAATGCATCTATTTGCTCATTGCTCTGTTACTCCAAGATATCTCTCCTCCCCTCTGCCTTTTGATCCAAAGGGTTCTAAGAAGACATGTAGAGGACACAGGGAGTGTCACATTAAGGCTAGTGTCTTTGAGCAAGGGAGAAACGAGCAAACGGTTGGAGTTGTAATTCATGAAAGCCTTTTTTAGAAGTATGTATTAGGAAGAGCATATGGATCTCTCTTTTATACACCTGTTCTGATTATGATGAAGCTTGGATGAACAATATGTCAATGTACAAATTATACTTATTGGCCATATGGTGGCATGTTAGAAAATTACATTTTAGAAAGGTCACACCACTCGGCCAGTTTCAAATAAAGTTCTGCAATGTGGAACTTAGTTCCTTCTCTGCACAAAGAAGAGTCTCAGGTACCCATAAAACCATTTAGCATTTTGTGGAAACACACTCCAGAACGCACCAAATGACCCATCTGCATGCTCCTTTATAGACAAAGGTTTCACAAAACAATAATCTTCAAATGAACAAACCAATAAACATTCACACGTGTCCTGCTAGCACTTATATGTCAACATATACGAGATGAACTAAGTCAACACACTGCCAATACAAAAGGCATTGTTTTTCTTTTTTACTATTAGTACCGCTTCATATTAAAAAAGACAAGCTAGCCAGCTTGTTGATTACAACTCTGAATGCAATAAGCTGCCTTGCTAGCTACTGTGGAGTCTCTGCACTGTCAGGACAGCAAAGCAGTGCAGAATGCTCAGTTGTCTCATAACAAAGGTACAACATAGTGATTGGTCATTGGGTATACAGGACTAGTGTGGGAAGGTGTTCTGAGGTGATTAAGCCAATGCCTACCATTCCTATTGCCAAGTTTGGGCCAAAGTGTCTAACAATATTACTTTTTATTTACTTTATAATAAATTGTTCTCATTATGGGGGCAACAGGGTGCACAGCTCTTTTACAATTTTAAGAAATCACAGTTTTTATATTTTCTTTAAATAATTACATATTTTCATTTCATTTTCACTTACTTCCTCTTTCATTATTTCATTTATAAAGTATAAATACAGGCACTTTTGGAATGCATTTGCTGCATTTCAGTTGAAAATAAAGATTGATATTATCTTATTTTCAATCACAACTGACACTCAGACTTAAAAGGTGTCAGGGAATGGACAATTGGAAAGGTAACCAGGAATTTAACGTTCCTTAGAGAGAAGCAGTCAGCGGTATCGTCTCACTGCTTGAAATGTCCTTCTGTTATGGCCTGGGATGGTTATATGTATTGGAGCAAGCAGAGGGAAATTGTTTTTTTAATCATGCTCCTACATCATTTCCATCCACGATCCAGACAAACTCAGACAAACATTTCCTGGGACAGCCTCCCTAATTCACTTTCTGCTTTTCATTTTTTCTCTTTTTTTTTGCTTTTTCAGTTCCATTTAAAACCTCCCCCACTCGCATAGTTCCACTCAACCATGATGGCACCTGTCTGAAGCAGAGTGAATGAGGTGGAAGGAAAATGGTGGAGGATTGTGTGGAATCAGCGCCAGTGAATCTATTCTGGAGATCTCTCAAACTGAGGGGGCAAAAGTGAAGGTTAAGGACAAACGCAGCACCACTCCATGTTGAGTACTTGAATCGCCCCCAGGATAAGGGCATAGAATGTACTAATCTAGGTCTCAATAGGGATTCCCCACAGTCAAAGCTAGTGTAAATTGCTTTGTAAGGCTGTGTAAGTGTGTCTGGACGGCGGACTACCTCTCTGTGTGAGCCTGTCAATCAATCCACTCCAGCTGTTTGACACACTCTGTGTATTCTTGAACTTCATCATTTCGGTCGCAATTAGTTGCAACACACAACCCTTCATTATCACACACACATTGGTTGCTGAAAGGCTATTAGTAGTGGGGTGGTTCTGCTCTTTCATCTCTGTCAACACAAGTGTTACAGGTCTTTGTGTCGTCGTATTTGGTCTAGAACCCCGCTGTGTGGTCAGCGGAGGCAAACAAGAACAAGGTAAATTGGACTTGGTCCAGAACAGAATAGCAGTTAGATGCACGCTGAGGACGGATGTTAATTGCATGCATGTAAGTCTCTCGTGGCTCAGGGCCAGAAGAGCGATTGACTGCATCACTGCTGGTCTTTGTACTGGTTGTAGATGTGTCGGTTCAGGCAGTTAGTACCTAGTTTGGACACAAATCACACATAAATTACACCAGGCATAATACCGGAGGTCTTTTTACAGTCCCCAAGTCCCGAACAGAAGCGCTGAGGCATATCGCCATAAATAGACCTGTGGCAACACAGAATGCTCTGTCAACCCAGGTAACTCAAACAAGTGATAAAACCGTATTTTAAAACAGATAAAAGAACACATTGCCGTGCATCAGGAAATTTGAAAAGACAGATCGTTGTGAATTGTGGATTTATTTCTAGTCTTTTTTACTGTTTATAGTTTTCATGCTGACCCATTGGGCTAATTATACTGTGCGAGCGTTCAGGCAACCCGGCAACCTTAGGACACTGCAGACAACCCCAGTATGGCTGGTGGGTACCAGCAGAATGCCACTTGTTTCTTTGTCCCGAAAACCAGGCTAGGCTGGGTAGTCAGGATGCACCACCTGAGATGTACAAGAGGGAGAACAGATGGAATAGCAATGCAGATCTGACAATTACGACAACAGAGGTTGAACCAGAGGAAGAGTACCCCGTCTCAACCCCATATGGAAATGTCTTGTTGGACAGCGTTATAGTGTGCGCACATATAAGTACCTTGATAATCTCCTCAGTCTGTTCCCTTCAGCGGCGAAATAGATTGGAGTTTCTCTTATGGACTGTATGGTTACAACCTTATTTTGTCGTAAAGACATGTATTGTTTTGGTTCGAAAGGCCTTAAAGGCCCTGTTATTATGTTTTTGAAGACTCTACATAAAGAAAAAAGGCAACACTCTTCTGGTCTGACACGGTTCTTTTAATTCCACCAATCCCGCTATTTGCATTTTGTGTGGTTCTAACCCCACAACCGTTCACAACTGTTTATTCCAGTAATTCATCTATTTTCATTTGCCGTGATTTGATATGTAATTGGACCTCAGGAGGAGTATCTGCAGCCAAAAGGGAAGTCTAATACAAAATATGTCAAAAATGTAAATGTTCATCTTAATGAAAGGAGAGGTCATGCATAGGATGTACAAATTCTGATTGGTCCCATAAAAACATGGGTTCCATCTAAGTAGGCTCATGAAACCAATGTTTTCATCAGATTGGTCCTAGAAAACCTGTGGGTTCCATCTGATTGGTCCCAGAAAACTTCAGACTGGATCAGAGTCATTTGCTAGAGATTACACAAGAGATGAACTGCAAGGCAATCTATTGACGAAACTAAAATCAGCGAGGCAGATTACTGTAAATTCAAGTGATGTGATAATAGGTCCAGGAGATTACAGAGGCCAGCCAGGGCAGAGAGGTTGTAACACGTTGGTGCGAGCTTGGATACTTTTTGTAGGATCTGATTGTTGTGTAATCTAATGGACTCGGAGAAACACTCCATTCTAAAGTGTTAGCAATTTACAAGCCGAGAAGAATTTCATTCCGTGTTTAAGAGCTTGGATGTTTCTCCACTTAGAGGACCTTTTACAATATTGCCAACAGTGCTGTGTTATTTTTTATTACCTTTTCTATGAAATGAAGCCAAAACATAATTCCACACTGTGTGGCCAGAAAGGTTAAACAAATAAAATGTTTCAATGTAAATTTTTCTTAGGGACTATAGGTCCTTGGGGTTATATTTGGACCAATCCTGTATTTTTACCTTAATGTTAATACTGCTCCATCAACAAGTTAAAGCCGCCAGTCATGAGAATAACAGGTTGACATGTAAACCCTCCGGAACCTTCCTTCAAGTGCGCTCACAGTGCCAGTGGTGCTTTTCCACACCCACCGGCCTGCTGGAAGTGATTTCAGACATTTCTGTCTGTCTCCTACTGACGTGGCAATAGAGAAGAAAACAAATGCTCACTGTACCACCGCCCAGCTTACTCAACCCATCACTGGGGACCATTCATGTGGCAGGCTTATTTCTATGTATAATTCTCAGGGAGATGAAAATGTTATGGCCGGGCAACTTTATCTGTGTGACAACAACTCAAGCCAACTGTTCCTGTGCATCTGGCACAGTAGAATGGGTCACCACGGCCCACAGATGGCAGTTTGTTTATGTGTCTTTACGCTCTCAGCCTGCAGCCTTCTATTTTTGCGCGTGTGCTTTTCGGAGCGCTACGATTCCTCTGCCCTTCACAGTTCCGAGAGATCCAGTACAAACGTTGTGGCAGCAGGCCGCCTGAGCGACCGAACCCTAGTGCAGAAGAGCAACCCCTCCTCCGTCGCCTGTTTATGTTGCACGGCGAGGAGAAAACTTCCTCGGGGAGTAATTCCCTCTTTATCGGGTCTGTTGCTCTACACTGTAGCAGCGGTAGCCTGGCCATCCATCTGTAATTTGTGGGATGCCGCCTCCTCTGGCAAACAGGATGAAAGCGCTGTAATTGTTATGAATGGGTGGAATCAGATGAGAAAACAAAGAGTGTTGGGAGAAAACCAACCCAATATGCCACATGACAAGCGGAATTAATCTGGGGCTATTTAAAGAGCCACTTGCACCGCTGCAGCCAGAAATCAGGGGCTTGATTGACCGGCTAACAGGCCCTGTTGCATGTTTATCAGGAACAAGGGACCCTGACGGACCCACGTCAAATGGACGAAATCCGCTCCACAGGTGTAGGAACGTGTGTATCCACCTTCCTAGAGAAACACGACGAAGGGACATCCATGGGGAGCCCATGTCCTCGTCAGCGGAGCTGCAATGGAGCCATGTTGTCTTGGAGACGGCTGGATGAGCAGGAGCGCACGGAGCCTCTGGTGTCCTGAGTATGTTCCCTGTGGAGAACGAATGGGAAAACAGATGGAGGCGCTACACAGATGCCATCCTTCACTCTGTGAGTCTAGTGGCTGGGAGGAATGAGCTGGGGTGGGAGAGTGTAGGGGTCTGGAACGTTACCTAACCATTTGTGAACTCCACGGACCGTGAAAGGAGCTGGAACGGATTTGTGTGAGTAAATTAGACTAAAAATAGGGTGTCAGTTTATCTGAAAGGGAACACCTGTCTACTTCTTTGAGATTTTTCATCTGACCGCGGCTATGTTTCAACTTTATAACATTGTTATTTCTAACAACTGAATTGCCGAAAATTCAGATGCCACAGCGGGTGTTTTAGTGATATACATTTGTCTCCCAAACATCCCTCAGCAATATCCCCTTTCTCAGATCTTTGTTCTAACAGAGGGTATCCCACCTGCAAGATGCAATAAAGTAAGATTATCAATGTACACACCCACCCACACGCAAACCGATGCACACGTTGTATATTTTACTATCCCAGTGGTGACTTAAAAAACATCTAATAAAGAAATTGAATTTACCTAACCCTTAACGAGTGTCAGAGTAGCCTAATGGCTAGTGCATCTAAACCATGACCAAAAGGTTTCTTGCAGTGCCAGCTCAAGCCTTTTGGGGGCCTTAAGCAAATATTTGTTTTGGGGCCCCCTCTCCCTTAGCGTTCGGGGGCTTCCTAGCAGTTGGGGGCTCCCTCGGGGTTGGGTGCTCCCTAGCAGTTGGGGGACTCCCTCGGGGTTGGGTGCTCCCTAGCAGTTGGGGGCTCCCTCGGGGTTGGGTGCTAGCAGTTGGGGTCTCCCTCGGGGTTGGGTGCTAGCAGTTGGGGGCTCCCTAGCAGTTGGGGGCTCCCTCGGTGTTGGGTGCTCCCTAGCAGTTGGGGGCTCCCTCGGTGTTGGGTGGAAACGAAGAGATGAGGGGAAGGTAGGCTTGTGTAAATGTCAGAACCTTTTTGATATAATACATTGTGATACAACATTACCCTTTTTGACAGTCAAGGGCCATAAGTGACTATTAAGGACAAGCTGCTTTATGTCCATGTGCAAGACAGTTAACCCAAATTGCTAAAATATCAATGTGTTCTATGTTATACATACCCGGTAAAATTTGATATATTTGTACAAATACAGACTCGCAGAAATTTGGATGGTCACAAATGTAAGCCATCAAATCATATAATTTATCACATAGTGCATAGACTACCTTGTTGTTGAACTCCTTAATTTCGCTGCCATGGTTTATTAAAGTAGAAATGTTTCGCGTTTGCATTTCACAAGAAGCGTATGTCTCAGAACACACAACATTGCCAGAGGAAGTAGGGATGCTGTTAGGAATACCAACCCACCTGATGCTGCTTGTGAGAATAAGAGTTTCTGTGAAAACACCTGCAGCGGCATGTACAGCCATAGCATATTCATTATCATTGTGTAATTCTAATTATTTATTTTATGGATTTGGGGATGTTTTGCTGTGTTACAAAAAGTAATATACTTGATTAGACACCTTTTTCTTGTGTTGCACTGAAATGCATCATTATTCCTTCATTATCACTGTTATATTTTCTTCATTATCACCGTTACATTTTTTGTCCAATTCCAGAATGCATTATTCCCTAATATTGGGTGTTGAGACATAGTTAAAAGCATTGGAATGCAAAATATATTTCCTTTTTTACTATTAAATAATATTAATAGGCGATTCAATAAATGAATTTAGACAAAATAATATACTTCTTTAAAAACATGCTTCTGATAACAGTTACAGATTACCGTTGCATTAAACAGCATAAAACAGTTCATATTAAATTTCTGATGAAGCTGTCATGATAAACTACAGTAAGACCGGAATTTTTTTGCAGAAAATTCATTGTTAGACTGTAAATTATTAATTACAACATTTTTTTACCTATCAAGGGGGCAATGACCAGAGTATTTGTGCAGAGCCTACTGGGCAGAAATCCCACTTATCACTGACAGAGCTGTCTTTGCGACAAACCTGAGTATAATTTTGCAGCTTAACCTAAATGTAAATTAACTGTTATTAGCTTTTTTGATTATGCAGGCTGTCCTCTGGTTATCAATCAAGCTAAAGGAGAAGCACTCAACATTTCAACAGCATAATGAAGGTGTAATGTGTTGAAAACTAAGACACACTAAAACAGAAACCCATGTTAATGTATCTATTTGTCTGCCTATTTGTCAAAATAAATCTAAATGATATACTCCACATGCTTTGGCATTAGTCGTCCATCAGTCCACGGGATGCTGAGCTAAATTGTATACACCACACTCAAACATGTTAAACACTCCTTTCCATCTCCGCTCTGCACACATCTAAACTGCTCTGGCAGTGATTCATTGTTCCTGTTCCTTGCGGTACATGTCCTTTTGTACGTTTATTCTATTGACAATCAAGATAACTTATAGAAGAGCTTGTAAAAAATATTGTGGCTCAATCTTGGTAGGTCAGTCTCTTCAATGAATGTACTGGTGACCACCCATGCCCACCAGCGACCACCCATGCCGAACAGCGACCACACATGCCCACCAGCGACCACCCATGCCCACCAGTGACCACCAGAGACCACCCATGCCCACCAGTGACCACCCATGCCCACAAGTGACCACCCATGCCCACCAGCGACCACACATGCCCACCAGTGACCACCAGAGACCACCCATG